>CM035437.1:88668286-88790786 GCA_020310875.1 Ceratopteris richardii
CTTTCCATTACTTAACAAATTGAGACATTGATGGAAAAAGATCGTTTATTAAATGAAATGTAACATCATACTAATTTTCAGCAATTTAGGGAAGTATGTATTATACATCTTTCAAGCAAACAGGGGAACAAACAACAATTGTCATAAATGACATACTTGTCATTAGTAAACGAAAAAAGAAAAGGCTAATAATTGATATCCTAGTCTCTAAAAGGAACAAAGCCCATGTATTGCAGTATTTACCGAGTAGGATCTGGTAATCTCTGAAGTATCCACTGAAACATCATCCAATTGTGATGCATTATCAAGGACCTCCAGCTGTAAAGCAAATGGAAGTTCTCAGCAGATTATTCTGGCAAACTTAAGTATGATCCTTGAAAAGCACATTATAAAATTGCCTACCTCATCCTTTTCACTTAATCCAATAATCCTTTCCTCCTCATCATCAAGACCACCAACAAAAACGGGGTCATCCTCTTCATCAAGACCACCAAGCTCGTCCTCTTGGCTTACATCTCCACCAAAAAATGCATATTGTGAGGCATCAAATATATGTTCATCTGTTAAATGGATAATCTCTTTAGAAATCTAGATTAAGATTTGGATTCAGAAGGCCAGACTTAAGGGCAAAGAATAAAAATGCAGAAGAATAAACTGTGACAGCTATGCCATATTAATGAAGTTTGCACCATAAGAATTCTATAAGTTCTCATAGCATAAGAAAGAAAAACAACTCCAATTAATTCACACTATGGAAAAACATATGTTTTTTAGGTTGCAGCACCATAAAAGCATATTAAAACCAAGCAATAATCCCTCCAAAAAATTGTTATGCGAGGCAGAAACAACAGAAACTAAATCAGTTACGAGACGGCCAGAATTTGAATGAACACTACTGTTGACGACAGCATATCAAGGCACGCAAGCACCATCATGAAGGCCGCCATAATTTTCAGAAGGAATCAGGTTTATAATAGCAAAGATATTCGTAAACAGGTGAGCGGATGTTTTCAATAAGCTCATTTGTGCATAGAATGTTACGGAACAAGTGATGTGAGCAACACTTACGAAATAATTCGTCACCACATCACTAGATCAGAACGATAAGAAAAGAAGACCTATCTGACCTTCACTCTGCGTAAGAGTTCACAATATGAAGAGTAAATTATAATGAACTTATCTTCTAACGAAGTAAAAGAATCTACCTCTCAGGATTCAAGAGATCAACTCTGCTATCTATTCAACATATTATAATGGAGAGCACAAGAAAATTTAAGACTCCAATAAGATAAAGCATCGTCAATCAACATATCAGCATGTAAGATACTCCATTCTAATGTAAATTCACTGACTGATTGGAACAGCAGCGTAGGTGAACGTTACAACGAGATTATGAATACTGTTGTTCCGCAAGTTGGCACAGTTCAACCTTAGATTCCGAAAAGCTTGGGAATTAAGCCTTCTAAAAAAGAAAATAATTCAACGAGACCCTCGATATTAGAATCTGGATAAATTTCCGCAACTCCTAAGTACTAACTCTTGCACCAGTGCCGTCATGAAAAGCAGATCACTGCAATATGATTTTAGTGTAAAGCTGAACCTAGCACTACAGAAAAACGTTGCGACAGAAATCAAAGCTGGGGAAAAGACAAAACTCCAGTAACAACGGTTGCAGGCAATTTTCGAGATCTCTAATACCTACCTTTCTGGCACTCATCCATCTTTCTCCAAGCGCCCTCAGACCGTGGTTCCTCGACAAGCAGCCGTTCACATTCACAGGAATCGGCAGACTTTCCGCTCGATCATGAAGAGGAATTTCGAATCGAAGCTTGAGCTTTCACTGCATAAAGTTTGACATGAGTGAAGCGAAATCCAAACGCTTGTCATGCTGAGCAGCTAAAGCTTCGTTCAAATCAACCTTGTGTGCGATTATTCCTCGATGTTTGATGCATAGCTACACTGTACAAATATAGATTAACTCTAAAAACATAAATTAGTGCAATGATCCGCCTCAATTAGCCCTTCGCACCCCGTGGAATAGTGTTAGGAAAAGTTTTTTTTTTTTTTCATTTTTAAGAGGAAGTTCAGCAGAACGTTAATGTCTCTTTGCTTGAATTGATTGAAAGCACAATGAAAATACTCATGGAACTCTTTATATTCCACAAAGCAAAAGGGTTAAGCCTAAGGTTAAGACTACCCGAAGCAAAGCAAGGGTTAAGACTACCCAAAGGTGACACAATGGTGACGACCCAAAAGCGATAAGGAAGTAAGCCCCTGGGTTTAAATTGATCTAAGGTCCATACATGTCAATGGGTTTAAATTGATCTAAGGTCCATACATGTCAATCGCAACTACTAGGGCTTGAGCCCCCTATCCCTTATCAAAGAGATAATGGCTCAAAACACACATCGACATGTTAAAAAAGGTTATGATTGATACTACCACACATTAAAATTTTGGAAGTGGGACTCTTATATCCTCCTATAAGGAAGTTTAGATTCTAGTTTTCACCCATGGACAATTATAAGCAATTGATGGGTGTCATTGAAACCAAGTTGTGTCTTCTGGCACATGTTTTAGTGACATGAAAAGACTTTGTGTGAATATTTATTTAAAGATAGCATGAAAAATGCCCATTTTTAGTGTGTTGGTCTCCTGACTTAGAGAAATATTGCAGACACAAAATTATTAATATTCGTATTCATATTTTCATAATGTTCGTACAAGATCAAATTTGTTTAAATATACAAACCATGTTAATACATATGAAGTTATGTGGGTATTCTTAAAGTAGTATTCACGCTTCAATTTTGAGAATTGAACCTCTCAATTGACTTGGAGTCCTCTCACTATTTTCTAGCTCAAGCAACCAATTTGATCAATATTTGACGTTTTTCCAAGCTATTATAAGTATAAGCCTCACTATCATCAAAGCCCAATTTACTTTTCTGTCCAAGAACAAGAAAGAATTGAATATCAAACACCTTTTGGTTGACATCAAGAGACCAATTTGGCACTCATATGAGATCCAAACAATGTGGTTCTTCTTCAAAAGTTATAGTTGTGCTCTTATATGTACCATTTTTTGTTGTTTCGACCCTCTCATAAGGTGGACCACTCCTACTCATTGTATTACTACTATCACTACTACTAGAAAAACAACATGATCAACACATCTCTCAAACTCCTACATTATTGAAATACCATTTTTTGGGGTTGGTATAGTCGGGATTCATGTTGTTCACTTGGGAATTTATATTGTGCTTCATCCATTTCTCATCAATTTAGTCACATCATGGCACAAATAGGCCAAGATGCATCCATTCATGATACAAATAGGCCAACTAGGGTTAATGACATGTAAACAACATGACATGCTTATGGAATGAACACAAAAACTTGAAATGCATATACATTACACTTTCTATGTCTCCAAATTATTCTAAAACTCAACCTATTGAAGTGAAAACACATTTGCAAACCATAAAAACACACTATCTACTAGATGTACATAGTCTAGGTGATCAAATAATTGAGGATTCACTTATATAGACGATAGGAAATAGTGCATGAGATGCTCCTTTAGTCAAAAACCCCGCAATTTATCTCGGAAGATAGGCACTTATCATTAGTCCATAAATCCTATAAATGATAGTTGAATTTGAAATTTGCCATCACTCTTCCACGTTAATGGTCATAATTTGAAGCATTCTTCCTTCGAAGGATTTCTACCAAAAAATGAAGAGGAGTGTAACTGAGAGGAATTTCTCAGTATCAAGAAATTATCCTTAAGCTAAAAGGGCTTGGCCTTTTTTCTTTTTTTTAGAAGGTTGATTTGTTAGAGGATCAGAAAAACCTCTCAAAATCAAAGTTAAAAGAAACATACCAAAAACTTTTAGATGAAGGTATAAAATTTGCTCAAATATATGGAGACACATACTTCTTATCATCTACTTTTATAGAAGTTTCTTTTACATATCTTGTTCGAAAGAAGCAAAAATACTTTAGACAAATGAGTATTAGATAAAACACCTAACTAACAAGGACTATGAGTCTCTACTGATGAGTTTAGAAATGCTAAGAAGGATAATATTTATTTCATGTGTCTCTCACCTAGTCATGCATAGTGGAAAATGAAGCATCCATTTAGTGAAAAATTCACCTATCAATGGCAATATCTAGTGTGAGCCCATAGAAGTTTTGCATGAAGGCATGAAATTTTGGTACTAATTTAAGACATACACAAAAAAAACCTAAAACAAGATGAAATATAGAATAAAAAGACAAGAATCTCAAATTAAGCTTTAAGGAATCACAAAAGAATAATTCACACTCAAAAAGACCTAATAGATTCTATCATACATGAGCTAGGATTTGGAAGAAGCTCAAATACATATCAAGGATCAAGTCCTAGAGTCATATATGAGGAAAAATCAATCCAAATATCAAGATTTTACTTTCAAAGATCATGAAGAGAAAGCACAAAGAAAAACAAAGAGCCAAAGGAATATGATTGTTCCAATTCAAATTATCATGGATCAAGACAGTAAAAAATGATCATGCAATTGAAATTTGCACGAAAGTCAAATGTGATTAGTTGCATTCAAATTAGAATCGATCGAGTCCGGGTCAAAGGTGATTGGTCTAATTCGATTTTGCATGAAATTTAAATTTTATTGGTCCAAAAGGATATCGTGGATCAACAAAAGTCTACATAAAGAGAGTTTCCAAAGCCATTTTTATCATAGCTAGGATAGATTGATCATAAAATCATATTACATTGTGATCATTAGAGAGTTTTTTATGGAGATCATGTAAGAATTGTGATTATTCTAGTGTGTGATTAGCTTATGACATTTGTATGATTGTTTGTGTGCATGATGTAGTGAGCACATGCTTCTTCTTGTCTTATGATGCTGCTAGTACTCTACAGAGGGCCTGCATAATATGCAAAAAACACACAGTACATAGAAAACACGGACATAGATATTTTAGGTGCTACAAATGCAGTCAAACTTAGAGTATGTGGTTGACAAGACCACTATATGTTTTATTAAAGAACATATACAAAAGTGTATGGTAGCCATTTGGCCTTTCACATGGACACTAAAGGTAACAATCTCCCACTAAAGGCCAATATGGCCAAAGTGACTATGGGAGAAAAATAAAGAATGATAAAGAATATATGAGTGTAAGTATATAGAATATACATCCCACTTGATGGGCGTGTTACACAATATATGAGTAACTATATAAGATCATGAATCAACTAATCCCCATCAAGTGACAAGAGTGTCAAAAGCCACCTTATGGTAGAGCTTTGCTCAAAGCATCTACACCATTATCTCGAGTATGAACCTTCTCAAGAATAATGTGCTCAGTGATTAAGCAATCTCTAATGAAGTGATACCTCACCTCAATGTGCTTGGTCTTTGCATGATAGACCAGATTCTGAACCAAAGCTATGTCATTCTAACTATCACTAAGCAAACGAGTTACATGCTTAGCTTATGCTCAAAATCCTTGTGAAAGGTTTGCATGATGTAGCATAGAAACTACTATATCCTGAATAGTTCTATTCATCCTTTCATCTACATCATTCTATACTAGGGCATAGGGATCTTTAAACTCTCTACAAATTTCTCTAGACTGGTAGAAAAGGTTGAATTCATGTGAGGTATACTCACCCCTATTATTTGAACATAGAACCTTGAGCTTAGTTCCTTTTTCAGTCTCAATTGAAACAAGCCATTTTCTGAAGGTAGGGAATACCTCATCCTTTGATTTGATAGGATATACCTAGACTTTTCTAGTAACATCATCTACAAAAGTGACAAAGTAAAGAGAACCACCTAATGACCTTGTGGGCATAGGAGAACACACATTTATATGAACGAGATTTGAAGATTCCATATTGACAATGCTCACAAAATGAAAAATCAAAGAATGATAACATAGGTAAGTAGCCAAAAAAAGAAATATTTTCCATTCCAATATGAGAGATGTGGCCCAAATGGTCAAGCCAAATACAAGCCATAGGCTATTCAGTAACAACTAACAAGTGTTCTTTCTCATATATAAATGAAGGATAAAATGAGCCAACTTTGCTTCCTTTTTCAATAACCATATTGCCCTTTGATATGTGAAAGGACTCAGCATAGAAAACCACCTTGTAACCAAGGTAATCAAGTTGACCAACTGACATCAAACTATGTGACAACTAAGGTACATGGCATACATTATGCATAGTAAGTCTTGAACCATCATTGAACTACACAATCACATCTCCAATCCCCAAAGCGTCAAACTGGTAAGGATCACCAAGTCTCAGGGTACCAAGAGATTTTGTTGCATAAGTAAGGAACCATTCTCTATGTGGTGTCACATTGAAAGAAGCAAAATCTAGCACCCACATGTGGGAAATAAAATCAACTATAAGAGTAGTACTATCAAGTGTCAACACATCAACATCATCAGAAATAGCATTAATTTCTTCAATCTTCACAGTCAAAGCAGATGTTATAGGTAGCTATTTAACATGCCCATCAATATTCTGTCCTTTACCTTTAGCATTCTTTAATGCATAGCAATCTTTCTTCATGTGTCCTTTCTTATGACAATAATGGCATTCAATATCCCTCTTCCTTGATCTACTTCTACTCTTATTCCATTGACCATTCTCTTCCTTTTTCTTGCTCCTACCACATTGTTGATTCTTTCCTTGGTATGAATCATGAACATTATATGCATCTCCTGTCAAACATTGATCCACAGGGATCATGACATTGATCCATAGGGATCAGTCCATGTGTGTGAGGGACAAGGGCCAGCTAGCCAAGGTCCCAAGCTTTGGGGATACCCTAAGGTACTTGGTAGTAATGGGGACAAGTGTTGCATGATGGCCACATGTTGACACTAGACTATTCCAGAACATTGCTATTTTTAGAGTACAAGAGGGTATATATGGATGGGAGGAGATACATGCACACATCAATCAAGTGACAATTGGTATCAGAGCATGGTTTTTCTTGCCATTTTTTTGCGTGAGAGTTTTCGGAGTTTTTTTTTGGGTCGCCATCACCGTCTTCGAGGAGGAGGTGTTTGCGTTTGCTTTTCACCATCGGGAGCATAGATAAAAAGAAGTGGAAGAGACCCTGACCACACAGGTCTCTCGCTAATCCAAGAGCACATAGGTCTCCTGCTAATCCAAGAGCACATAGGTCTCTCATGAATTCATCGCAAGGCGGCGTTAATTTTATGAGCCCGTTCAGCATATGTGCATGAAGTGCTGCTTAGAGGAGAGAGAGGAAGAGTGCGTTCAACTCTTCTCTTCTTGTGTGAAGCAATAACTAGACAACGTTGTATATGAAGGCACATATGGAGGAAGTATCAACGCATGTGGGATCAAGCAGCACGCATATGGGCATTCTGAGCTGAAGGCAATGGATTTTTCCAAGTTTTCTCTTGAGCCATAGCTATAATCTTGCTAATTAAGTCGATTTCACCAACTTCTCTCCACCCTTTTATCCATATCTTGAGCATATCTCCTCCAAATCCAGAGTTTTTTCTTGCTTTGGAAAGCTCTCTCAGAGCTCTTTCCAAAGATTGGTTGCAAGTCATACTTTGGTTTCATTCTCCATTCTTTTTAGAGTTTCAAGCTCGAACCTTCTTTGTCATCAACCCTCTTTGAAGCATTGTTTTAAAGCATCGACTATTGGAAGAGTTTTGGCAAGCTACTCTGATGGAGGGTGGACCATCTTCAACACTTGCACACACTTGCAAATTATCTTTTGAACCTCCAGATAAGTCTCTTTATCAATTAATATGCATTTTTTCTTTCTTTTTGCATCATATTGCATATAGGACATGCAATTTTGCCTAGTATCTAGAGTATACACATAGTTAAGACGTGGATTTGTATTGTATGGTGCATGTATTCTTCTTTTTAGGGACATGTAATTCTTTTCTTGTAGGTTAGCGAGGAAATAAATCTAAATTTATCAGGGCGTGTAATCCCCTTTCAATCTATTTGTAGTTAGAGTGTGCTTGTCAGCATCGTTATCGTGGAAACTACTTGTTGATTATTTGGTATAATTTTCCTGGTTTTTAAAATTGCACCATTATGAAATTAGTATGCATATGCATTCAAGAATACAAAACATACTAAAATTTTCTACTTTCTTCATTTTTCATTGAGCAAAGACTTGTGATTTGTTTCTTTTCCACTACCACTTACTTATTTAGGCATACATAGAGCGTACTATTTGAAAAACACAAATATATAAAACAAAAAATTGTAAATTGACCATCAACATCACCTAGTATGGATTCAATACCATCATCCCCTTCTAGGAGAGATACACTCATGGAAGGGAATCCCACAGATCCCATGCATACCATGAGTAATAGGATTACTAGTCTAGAAATCACACTTCGTGATATCTTGGTACACGTTAGTGGGTCCAAGAAAGAGGAAGTTGTGCCAAAGTCTGACTTACCAGGAATGGATGTACCTGCTCCACATGAGAATCAAACTCTAGAAATCCCTAAAGATAGCATCCTAGTCAGAGAGGCCAGATGGAAGCATAAGGATCTCAAGCTGCCTAGATATCATGGTTCGACGGGTGCTAGGATTGTTGATGCTATTGAGCAGTGGCTCAGCAAGTGGAGGCAGTGCTTCCACTTGTGTCAT
Organism: Ceratopteris richardii; assembly: GCA_020310875.1. Classification (NCBI taxonomy): domain Eukaryota; kingdom Viridiplantae; phylum Streptophyta; class Polypodiopsida; order Polypodiales; family Pteridaceae; genus Ceratopteris; species Ceratopteris richardii. Next base: position 88,676,979 of record CM035437.1, read on the forward strand.
ATCGTGGACGATAGACACAAGATCCAGCAGACCACTTATAACCTTATGGACATCACCCATAGGCGGTGGTGCAAGATTGAACAAGATAAGAAAGAGCCCAAGACTTGGGATCAGTTCAAGATTTTGTTTTATAATAATTTTGTACCGCCTGATGAGAGATCTAAAGCGCTAGACACTTGGTTTTTCATCAATCAGAAGAATCAAAAAGTTCAAGAGTATGCAGATAAGTATAGAGAGGTGCTTCTTGAAGTACTTGATACTATCCGAGAGTTTCTCCAAGTCCACAAGTTCATCTCGGGACTTAGGGAAACTATTAGACCATTGGTGAGGAATGAGAGATGTCAGTCCTTGGCATATGCCATAGAGGCGGCTTTATTCTTTGGGGATGGCTATAGGTGCATTGGCTCCTAGGGTTAGAAGTCCTCATGGCCTAGGGTCAGCCAATCCTTTGACACATCTACTCCTAGTTTGATCAGTGCACATCCTTCTAGAGAGGCTAAGTAGGTGCACATGATCAAGACAGTTGCAAGAGGTAATAGAAAAGTGTTTGCTCTGACGGAGAGGGCTTATAATAAGTCTATACTTACCCCTCAACCAAAAGAGAAGGCAGTGAAAGAAGGATTATGCTATGGGTGTTTAGGGCAGCACCTGTTCAAGGTCTGTCCTAAGAAAAAGAAGATAGCAGCCACCATAGTCATAAATCCTACTCAAGCAGGGAGTGATGATAGCAACAAGGACTTTGGAGATCCTCCATCACCGCTATCATTTCTCATAGTGGCCACGACAGTCTTCAAAAAAGGTCCTGACTGTGCCAAACATTGTGCTTTCACTAGTGGCACAAAAAGTTCTAACACATAACTCATTGCCATGAGGGTAGTCATGGTAGGATAGCTTATCAAGGTACTCTTTGACACTAGGTCAACATATAATATCATTAGTTCTCGACTAGTCAAGAGGTTAAATCTAGAGACTATGCCATCAGAGTATACCTACATAGTAGAGTTAACCGATGGGAAGGGAAATGAGACATGGGATCGATGAGTTGTTGATCTGCCTATATAGATCTAGTCCTACGAGACAGATTGGATTTTGAGATAGCGAGACTAGCACGTTTCAATGTAGTCCTTAGTAAGAAGTGGCATGTGAGGAAGAGACTAGTCATTGGCTTTGCTTCGCATGTTTATCAGTTTGAGCATGAGGGGAGGCAACTACTGATCTATGGAGAATGAGATCTCAAGAGACGTGATTGGTAAATGCTACCAAGTTGCTTAAGATTGATTGTACGTACACTTATTTCCTTTATTTTGTGCATTCATCATGTATTATGATGGATTCATGCAGTCATGGAGACTCTAGTTGGAATGCTCCAACACTTTTGACGAAAGTGAGAGCAAAATTCCAAGATTTGTTCTTGAAAGAATTACCTTCTGGTTTTCCTCCTTGAAGGAACATAAAGCATAGAATCAAATTGGTATTGGGAGTGAGTCCGACTACTTTGCCACCATTTCAAATGATTTTGTAGGAGGAAAATGAAGTTTGCAAGGTCATGGACGAGTTCCTACAAAAGGGTTGATTAGACCCAACTATTCACCCTTTGCAGAACCAGTTCTTCTAGTGAAGAAGAAAGACAGATCTTATAGGATGTGCATCGACTACCGAGCACTCAATAAGATTATTATTAGACATAGATATCCCATGCCTAGGATTGATGATCTTTTAGACACTCTAGGTGGAGCCATTGTATTTAGTAAAATAGATTTAAAAAGTGGCTACCATCAGATTAGAGTAAGAGATCATGATATACATAAGACAACTTTCGAGACTTATTTTGGACATTATGAGTATTTGGTCATGCCATTTGGTTTGATGAATGCACCAACAACATTTATGATGTTAATGAATGGTATTTTACGTCCATTCATTGTAAAGTGTGTTGTTGATTTTGTTGATGATTTGTTAGTGTATAGTAGGATTGTGCATGAGCATGAGTGTCATCTCTGATTAGCATTAAATGTTTTAAAAGAAAATCAGTTGTATGTTAATCCAAAGAAGACTCAATTGTTTCTTTCGAGGATAGAGTATCTAGGGCATGTGGTAGTGGTCGATGGGGTTCATATGAATCCCAAAAAGGTCTCAATTATTTTATCTTGGCCTACTCCTCAAGATGAGGGGTCGTTATGATCATTTCTAGGAATTTTTGGTTTTTTATCAGAAATTCATCTCTTCATATTCATCGATAGCAGCACCTATGATGAACTTGCTTCAAGGCAAAGTTCCATTTGCATGGAAGAAAGAGAAGCAAGAGAGTTTTGATACTCTGAAACAAGTTGTTTCAAAGGCTCCTATACTCAAAGTGGTAGATCCACAAAAACCCTTTGACTTAGAGATAGATGCTAGTGGCATAATCATAGGGGTAGTTTTGAGCCAAGATGGTGGGCCAATAGCTTTTGAAAGCAAGAAATTGACCAGTGCATAGCACAATTGGCTAATGCATGAACAAGAGTTGTATGCAGTGGTGCATACACTTAAAGTCTGAAGACACTATCTTTATGATGTAGACTTTAAGGTCTACACAAATCACCATACACTCAAATATCTTTATAGTTAGTGAGATCTTCAAGGAAGACAAGCTCGTTGGGCTGAGCTCATGTAGGAGTTTCACATGGAAATCCTATATAAACAAGAGAAAGAGAATAAAGTTGCTCATGCAGTATCACGGATAATGTATCAAATGAGCATTACAATTCTAGAAAGCTTATTACTTCAAGAGATAAAGAAAGCACAAGTGGAAGATCCACATTTTTTACAAATTATTAGAGCCATCCGTGATGACTCTATTATAGGAGATGGGATAGTTCTAGTTGTTTCTTCCCCTACCAGAGTGAACAAGTCCACTCCATATTCCAATTTCTCACAAGAGAATGGAATAGTCAAACGGAAAGGAAAGGTTTGCATACCAGATTCTCAGGATTTGGGAAGAAAAGTCATGCATGATAACTGTGATGTGCCTTGCATAGGACATCTTGGTGTTGACAAGACAATATAGCTTGTTAAAAGAACATTTTGGTGGCTTGGATTAGCCAGAGATTTCCACACTTATGTTCAACAATGCTTTATGTGTCAAGTCAACAAAACAGAAAGGGTAAAGACACTAGGTCTTTTGCATCCTTTATAGATTCTAGATCATAACTGGGATAGTGTACCCCTGGACTTCATAGTCGGGTTACTGCAGACCCAAAGGAAGTGGGATACTATCCTATTTGCGGTAGACAAATTGAGTAAGATGGCTCATTTCATACCCACACAAGAGATGATAGAAGCTCCATAGGTAGTGGAGTTGTTTATCCAGCATGTCTTCAGATTGCATGGGTTATCGACATCCATAGTTTCAGATAGGGATGTCAAATTCATAGGAAACTTCTTGAAGTTTGTATTTGACAAACTGAAGGTGTCATTAAAGATGAGTAGTGATGATCATCCTCAGATAGATGGTCAGACTGAGAGGGTCAACCAGATACTCGAAGACATGTTGATGGCATATGTGTCTAAGAGACAGACAAATTGGGATAGTTATTTGCCATTAGTTGAGTTTGCTTATAACAATAGGCCTCACAAGGTGACAGGTATGTCTCCTTTTGAGATGAACTATGGCATGAATCCAAATGCTCCTAGTAGCATAGGCATGCCAAAGAAATGTCCTAGTGCTTCATAGTTCTTACCAAACCTCCAAGAAACTTAGAAATAGCTAAAGCCAACATGCAACAAGCCACTGATAGGGCTAAAGAATATGTTGATAGGAAGAGATCTTCTAGATCCAAGTTTGAGGAAGGAGACATATTCTTTCTTCAGATACCAACTAGAACGAATTAATCTCCACAAGGAAGTGTAGTAAGCTTTCACCAAGGTTTTGTGGACCTTGGAAGATAGTTGAAAAGCTAAGTGAAGTTGCGTACCAATTAGAGCTTCCTTGGGATTGTAGAGTCCATCCAGTGTTTCATGTCAGTGAACTTTGGAAGCATATTTCCAAGGAGGATAATCTAATAGAAGGTATTGTTTCTTTGTAGGAAAGTAATCGGATGGATCATTCTCCAGACAGAGTACTAGATTGGAGATAGAAGCGATTGAGGAATCGTGTCATCCAAGAGTATCTAGTAGCCCAGAGAGGATTACCATTTACTAACTCTACTTGGGAATCATAAGCTCTGGTTCGCAAGTACTTTCCCTTATTGATCATTGAGGACAATGATCTTTAGAAGGGGGAGAGAGTGTCAAACATTGATCCACAAGGATCATGACATTGATCCATAGGGATCAATCCATGTGTGTGAGGGACAAGGGCTAGCTAGCCAAGGTCCCAAGCTCGAGGGATACCCTAAGGTACTTGGTAGTACTGGGGATTAAGTGTTGCATGATGGCCACATGTTGACACTAGACTATTCCAGAACATTGCTATTTTTAGAGTACAATAGGGTATATATGGATGGGAGGAGACACACACACACACACATCAATCAAGCAATTTTTGACATCTCCACTCTGAGTTCCAACCATAGATTTTCTATGAATCCCTCACTCAAGAATGCTCCACATATATCATCATAGACTAGTTTACCAATGCACTACTGCTAATAGATGTGCAAAATGTATCCCATGATGATGGCAAGGTGCATAACAACAAGACTACTTTGATTTCATTATGATCTAAGAGAATATAGCATCAAACTCATTTAGATGAGTAGCAACAATATTTGTGTCCATGAAAATCTCATATAACTTTCTTATCAAGTACACTTTATTTGATGTCGTTTCTTTTCCATATGTATTGCATAACTTCTTCCAAAGCTCCTCTGCATTTTGATAGTCCAATTCTATAAAGTATCCATTATCTGCCAAGGGAAATCGAATAGTAGAACTAGTCATTTCATCCAACTCATCCCAATCATCTTCATCCATGTCAACAGGCTTCTTTGAGATTCTAGTAGCTTCCATTGCCTCCTCTGAATTAGTAATGTTCGATATGATTCTTCCATAGTGAGAACATTGTATAGCTCACAAAATGAGTCTCCTTTACAAAAATGAGCATATGAACAATGTCAAAATCTCATAAAAATGCAAGCATTGACATGTAAACATGCATAGTGAATCACTGAATCCACTGCATATAATCAATTAATTGGCCAACTAGGATTATCAAACACCTATGAAAAACTAGTATACATCTCTTATAGAGGGGTTGGGTAAGTCTTCCATCTACATCATCAAAGAAACCCCAACATTTGGGTTTCTCCTAGCTAAGAAAACCTCACCATGACCCTCTTTATCAACATCCAAGTTTTATGCCAAAATGTACCCACTATATCAATGATCACATGGACGTACATAAGTGGTATCCATAGAAGTGTACATAGTGTGTATGTGCTCAATATATGCAATAAAATGGCACTGAAAGGTTGAATTGATAGCCCAAACACTAGCCAACAACACTTGCAAATGTCTGTCAAGTCTATTCTTTAGGGTCAATAACCTACATAAACTTGCGATGGATGCTCCCACCACAACTAAAAACCTTTCAAAAAACCTATCGATTTATTAGTGTGACTAAAAACATAGCCCCAAAGCTGAATATTTGTTATCGAAGAAGTACAAAGAACACTCTTCTTGATGTTCTTGAACCTGTGTAAAGAAAACTATGCATGAAAGTACTTTAAAATGGCTCCAAGAATCACCCCCAACAACACTTCAAAACAGGTTTTGAAAGCAAAGAATGAAGCTTTGAGGGCCCAAAACATGTTCAAGGTAATGTGAAACTTCATCTTTTCCCTTCCTTGAGCACCACCGCAAGAGTGTAGCTTAGTAGCAAGAGATTATCAGTTAAGCGAGCTCTAAGGGGAACAAACTGGGATGGGTGACCTCCCGAGAAGTATTGGGAACCTCCATCTTCCTTCATTGTTGAGGTCCTCTCGTGCACGTAGCCAATGGTGACTTTGATGACTCAGATGACAAGGTATACCAAGTTCTATGCATTGGTACCACCTTAGTGGAAAGCCTTGGGTGGGCATGTGAGTCCTCGCTTTGCTTGTATACAAGCAATAAAGATTTTGCATAAAAAATCTTTGATACTAGTGAAATAATGCGATTGTTATGCACCTATAGTGGACTCTTCTTCTTGAGATCTCCATGATGACACTCTCGCAATAAAAAATTGAGCTCTAGATGCCACACAAAATGCTCTACATAGGGGCTATAGAATACATAGAAAACACACAGTCCACATAGAGCACAAACACATATTTTTTCGTGTTATAAATGTGAATGAACTTACAGTTTATGGCTGAACAAACTTTTTATTAAAAAACATGTACAAAAGTCTCCAACAACCATTAGGCCTTTCACATGCACACTAACGGTAACAATATGTATATCAAATTTGAATTGTTTGTGTGTATCCATTTCAATTTTGATTTGTATGTGAATGTCATTATTGAAGCAAACTAGTCAAGTGATTAAGTTCAAAAAGCCTCTTTGCATGCATATTTTGACTCCTTGTTAGTGAACTAACATTCTAAACCATTACCACATGTGAACCCGATGTGAACCGTTTGAGCAAAGAAGAAGAACATTGGCATCCTTTCGAAATTCAAGATCAAGGAGAAGGAGAAATTTTTAAGGATCCCAATAGCGGAGTCATGATGTATGATTTGCGAAACACACAGAGAGAGAGAGAGAGAGAGAATGCTTTGCTTTTGTCTATCAAAAAGCGAGAACATGAGACAAAGAGATTGATAAAGAGAGAGCTCCATGCATAGAGAGAGAGCATGCGTTGCTTTTGTCTATCAAAAAGCGAGAACAAGAGACAGAGAGATTGATAAAGAGAGAGCTCCATGCATAGAGAGAGAAACAGACAGAGAGAGAGATTCGTGAGTAGGTATTTCAAAGGTAGACAATATTGTCCCCTTTGATTTTATTCATCTTGAAGCAAAGGACATTTCTTCACGAAGCTTGAAACGTGTAACACTCAAAACAAAGGAACATCCATGCTCGTGTTTTCTTATGGTATCGAATCCTCTCCCATAACAAGTTTACATGGACGATTTCATTAGAAATTAGTAAGTCTGGCTACGATGAGTTGAATTTGAGGAAATGGAACTACGTGATATGGTTTTGAAGACTTTTTTCCAAGCATCACAAGAAACTACTAATCGATTTGCAACGAGCGTTTAAGGATGTTCTCAAACTATTTCTCCTAAATCAATAAGACAATGCTTCTAATGAATGAGGTCATTCATATATATACCCCCACACACACACACACACACACACATATATATATATATATATATATATATATATATATATATATATATATATATATATATATATATATATATATATATAGTTGGGTATATATATATATATATATATAGTTGGGGGATTCTTAGACAAGAAGGAGTTTGAAGGTTTGTAGGAGAAAAGAAAAAGACCAGGAGAGGAAATACACCTTGGAAGCCTTTGCCGATTGATTACAGTAAGACAATTACAATGTTTGAAGCACAATACAAGCCAATACTTCTGTGCACAATCCCACAGAGCGCTCAATGACAAAATACCAAATACCCCAAAGTCTTCTTGCTGCCGGCCTCCTCTGCACCAAACCTCCACCTGCTTCAAGCTTATCCTTGTGCACACCTTGCACCAAGCTTCCACTAAGGGGGAGGAATGAATACCTTCTCTCGGCACGTGCACACTGCAAGGAGACCTTGAGATCCTTGGGGGACTAGCTTAGCACTCTCTGCACAATCCCTTAGTCACTCTCCATGCACTCCTTCAACTCCACTTCTCTGCGTCGCACACTGGTGACTCTTGCACTTCTCTCTCTTGCTTCAGTTAGACTATGCTTCTCTTGCTTACTCTAGAATTGTCCAAGAATAGTCCTTGCCTAGATTTGAGTGTGTTGATCACGTACGCTCCTAACTGCAATAATATCTTGGTGCTCACTTTGATGTCCCAAGATTGTCTTCACAAGTGGCAGCCAACAACTCACTCTTTTGTCCTGTAGTGACTTTAGACTAAAACCAAAAATTTTAATGGGAGGGCCATACTTTCACCTATGCGTATGCTGTCGCTTCACATACCTTCACATTTCCTTTTAAGTCTTCACTTTTGCACATAAGGGAGGGTTCTCCTGACCTTCCAAAATACTTTAAAAACACTTTGAACCTTAGGGAAATTAGAGAAATACCTCTGCAACCTGCAACCCACTTTCTCCAATTTACCCTTTGTGGACAATTAATTGTGCACTACCTGTGCACTTTGACACCTGCACTTTAGCACCTTGACTTTGCACCTGTTGACTTTGACTTTGACCTTGTTGACTTTGACCTATTGAGTTTGACCTGTTGACTTTGACCTGTTGACTTTGACCTTTTGACTTTGACCAACATGACTTTTATGGGCTCAATAGTTGCCCACCACCTACTGTGCTCTCCGTCCCGGAGAGCTACAGCCAAAACTCTGAGCATAGAGGACACCATGAATTTGGAGTTGAAAAATCTTGAAGAGGCCACCTGAGCAGCAACCAATTCCACCAGAACAAGCACCAGAGAAGAACCAGAAGTGGAATTTCGTTATGGAAAAGCAAAAAGGGGGGCAATGGGAGGGTAGAAAGGAAGGGGAAGGGAGGGCTGAGGGTGCAGAGATGGATGGGGCAAGGAGGGGTAAGGATGTGGCTGGGCAGATTGGTAAAGGGAGGGATTGGGAGTAGAAATCAAGGGTCTGGAGGGGGTTAAAATGATCAAACTAGAGGGCCACAGAGGGTACATATGGAAAATATAAAAACCTAATGTAAGATGAGGTGAGAATAGACCAAGTGGAAAATGTGGTGAAATAAAAACATGTGATAAATGTGGTCAAAACTTGAGGGTTTTGACCAAAACTCCGAGAAAATGTGGGAATTTGGAAAAATAAAGTCAAAAACCGAGTTCAGAGGTGCCAAAAAACATGAAAATGACTGCAGTTTTGTAAAAAACGGCCAACCGAGGCACGATTCAGAGCCAAAAGCTTTGAGCCATAAAAGTTAAAAAAATATAAAAATAATATATAAATAAAATGCTGATTGATTTTTTTTTTTTTTTTTTTTTGCGAACGCCCAGACCTAAGCGAAAAAAATGAAAAAGAAAATTAAAATAAATAAATAAAATAAAATAAATAATAAAAAAATAAAATAAAAAATATTAAATAAAAGAAAAAGAAAATAAAAAGATAAAAAAATCGGGGGGGCGGGGAGGGATTTTTTTTTTTGGAAAAAAAAACAAAACGCCTAGGGGGGGGGGCTTTTTTTTTTTTAATATAATAAATTATGCAAAACTGAAGAGAAATACATAAAAAATCCAAAAAAATAGCAAAAAAATTCCAAAAAATCTTCCAAAAAATTTGAAAAAATTTCCTACAAGGTTTAGGCCAGTTTCTTCAGTCAAAACCACAGAGAGCTTCCTTTATTCCTCAAATTTGGCAAGAAAAAGACACATGAAAAAGGAGAAAAATGCTAAAAAAATTCTAAAAAATGCTTGAAAAATTCTGAAAAAAATTCCTAAAAATTCCAAAAATTGTACCTTTGCAAAGTTGATGAAATGGCTGCTAAATTTGCTAAAAACTCAAGAAACAAGCATGAAATTGATAAAGAAAACTACTAAAACTTAAGTAAAAATGACGAGAAAAGACTATGTACAACTTGGACAAATTTTGTAGGTTCCAGGTGATCCAGAAATCTTCACTTTTGTTGATGATAAGCCTTGAGCCTTGTATTGTTGACTCAGAGAAAATCCTCCACAATCTCCAATTGTACTTCACTTCATTGGTTTTGTCTTCTCATTGGGCACACTGGTCATCTGATAGGGGTACCCTAAATCCTTTATTAGAATGTTATCTCCTCCAGCAACTTTATGAATTAATCTGCAAAATTTTATTTTTACTATTCCGGCTTCTTCATCCAGTGGAACCCTCTGTTTCCAAAGGCTGACAGGTACACCTTCCACATTCTTGTAAAGCCCTGCACTTGCTATCATAAGAATTGACATAACAGATGATAGCCATACCAGTATCCATAAAAAAGTGGCCATTGACATATGAATTGGAGTAGCATCATCACTGCTGCATGTAAGGGCTTTGCTTTTCTTCTCTTTGCTATAGCCTTTGATTGAGACTGTTTCAACCTGAGTGATTTCCTTTTTTTCTTTATATGTTTCTTCTCTACTTGAGTTTGGAAAAATTCCATAGCAGGAAGATGGGTCTTCTGCATGGAGCCAAGCCAACATGTTTTCATCTTCATATAAATCTGCTCCTTCGAATAGGTTTGCTTCTGGGTTGTCCACCACTTCTTCTTCCATACAAATACTAATTGTCTGCATCCTGCTAGTATTTTTCTGATTGTTTGGTCCTTCTTCTAAAATTATCTGTTGCAACTCTTTTCCCTCTTGCTTTACCCACATTGTGTCCTTGCCCCAGTCATGCAGCACATTGGCATGCCTTAACCAAGGTCTCCCAATTAACAGAGGGAAGCTTCCTTCTACCTGTGGTAGCCTTAAAACAACAACGTCCAAGTTGAAGATGGTACCTTGTATCTTGACTGGAACTCCAGGGACCACTCCCATAGGCTTTACTATGCTTTGGTCTGCCATTGTTACAGTGAAGTTGGCAGGTCGTGAAGGGTATAGTCCAATCTTTTTCATGGTATATTCAGGCATCAAGTTAATGCCAGAACCACCATCCACAATAACTCCTTGAAACTCATGACCTTTAATAGAGACTGTTAGCCGAGGGCTCTTGTAATCTGTGAGGGGTGCTTCCCCTACACTTTTATCTTTATGCATAACAACACCCTTTGCCACTAAACTTGTTGTGGACATTTCATCAATTATCTGCAAGAGTTCTGACCTGAATTTCCCATCCATCTTTATTAAATAAAAAATACTAACCTCCTTTTTCATGGACTTGAGTAGTCTAGAGGCTTCTGATTCCTTAAGAGCCTGGGCCCCATTTGACTTATCAAACTCCTCATGAGCCCTGTTGAATGCATGTCCAATAGCATCACTGGTACCTATGAAATTTTCTTTTTGCCTTGTGTCTGCACATGTGGTGGCTTTGTACTCAGACACACATTTGTCTTTGTTTAATCCATTAATCACTGATTCTTGACCCATGTCCATTGGAGCCTTCCCCTTGCTTCTTGTCTGCACTGTAAAAGATTCAATTTCCTCTAACTGCACCACCCTGGTAGATGGTGATGGCACCTTAACTTGACCTACCATTTCTTCTTCCTGCACAGAAATCATTTGAATATGGGGCCCGGATGAAGAGGCTTGATTCTTAGGACAACAATTTGTATAGTGGTCTCTGGCCTCTGGGCAGTTTCTGCAAGGAGGGGCATTTTCTGGTAGGGTGCACCTACTTTGATAGTGCCCACATTCTCCACATCTGAAACAAATAATTGGCCCCCTTGGCCCATTTCCAAAGTTATCCCTCTGTCTAGGGTTATAAGTGTTACCTTGATTGGGTGCAGCTGCCATCACATTTGCTGGTGGTAGGGGTCCTCCTTGACTTAACATATAAGGTGCTCTTAGGTGGACTGTTCTCAAAACCATGTGCAATCAAGAAGACATGTATCTTTTCATTAAAATCATGTGGTGCTTGCTTCAAACCATATAATGCCTTTTTCAACATGTACACTTTGTTTTCACGCATTTTTTGCACAAAATCATAGACCTAAATTGCTATGCACGGTGGTCATTTGGCATGTGGGTGTAAAGGTCTCATCAAAATCAATGCCTCTCTCTTGAGCATAGCCTTTTGCAAAAAGCCTTGCCTTATACCTATCAGTTGTTCCATCATGCTTACATTTTAGCTTGTATACCCATTTAATGTTAATGGCCTTTTTGCATATCAAGATCAAGTACCATTCTTCATAATAGCATCATATTCTAATTGCATAGCAACCATCCATTTTTTTGAATTTTGTGCTTCATCAAAGAAACAAGTTCATTCTCACCACAAAGACTAGCGATAGCCATTGCATAGCAATCTGATGCAAAGGAAGCACTATGAGAGTCTGAATGAGTATGATATGATAGAGGTGCATCTGATTTGCTATCTCGCAAAGTCTAGACCAACCATGTAGGCATTGCTTTTGCCTCTTCTATGTCAATCCTATCATCAACAAGTGCATTGTGTAAAATTTGCATCACAACTTGAATGATCATGTAAAGGTTGAGAAATTTCCACATTTGGAACAACACTTGATTGTCCACCTATAAAAAGAGTCATCAAAGTGTGACACACATCTCTTAAGCTAACTCAAGTCTCCTCGGTATATGAAAGTAATGGTTTAATTTCATCTTCCACAAAAATGACATCACGGCTAACCAAAATGACATCACGGCTAACCAAAATGCATTTAGTATGTGGATGATATAGATGATAGACTTTGCTTTCTGAACTCTACCCAAAAAAAAAATCATTGCTTTATCATCCAATTTCCTCCATTGTTGTTTAGGAACTATGCTAGACAACCAAAGACATGCAGATGAGCAACAGATGATTTGCGACCATGCCAAGCCTCATATAGAGTGATAGATTGCAGTGCATTTATGGGACACCTATTGAGTACATATGCTACACACATTACAACCTCAAGCTAGAAGATATGTGGTAAAGCTTGACTTTTGACCATACACCTCACCATCTCCATGAGAGGCATGTTCTTTCTTTCATCAATTCCATTTTGTTGAGGTGTATATGACACTATAGACTGATGTTTTATCCCATGCTCAACCAAAATTGCATTAAAATCAAAAGACATGTACCCTCCCCTTGATTAGAATGGATGGTGTCCAATTTACATGCTAATAGATTTCTAGCCATAACCAAAAATTGTTTGAAGCACATAAACACTTAGAAACTTTCTTTCAATGGATACACCCATGCACGCCTGGAGAAATCATCAATAAAATTCGTAAAGGTAGTTCTCAAAAGAAGGTGCCTACATAAGACCACAAATATCACTACAAACAAGCTGTAATTTATGAGTAGAATCGAACCATCTTTTGGGAAGGATGAATGTTGAGTTTTGCCCAAAATACAAACCTCACAAACATGTTTACAATGTGCCTCAAGTTTGGGCAAAGAGGACACCATTTCAATTTTTTACAGGCATAGGAAACCAACAAAATTCAGATGACCAAAGTGTGTGTGCCAAAGCTTTAGATATGAGATATCTTGAGAATCTTGAACCACACATGCTAAATCGTTCATAGATTTTGCATAGTCTATGAGCTTATACAACCCATGACATAAAATGCTAGAAAAAAAAATTAAAATCACCATTTGAGAGATCATGAATGTACATCTATCATCAAAAAATTTGACAACCAAGTCAATCTTGGCTAATGTTGAAATTGACAATAGATTTTTCTTGATCCTTGGTACATAGAAAGCATCTGAGAATGTGAAATAATAACCATTCGTAGTAGTCAAAATGATCTTACCAACTCCCATTACAGGATAAGAGGAGTTGTTAGTGCATGTGACAAATTTCCTATAGGGGAAGCTCAAGTGAACTGAAGAAATTTTGTTGCGAGATAATATGTTTGCTTGCCCCTCTATCAAAGTACCAAACATATGCGTCTATTACAGTCATACATTGCTCATGAGAAGATGGTTCATAGCCGCATACATTAGTAAATCCCCATTCTTCATTATGAAAAAGATTAGGAGACTCTATTTTAGGTGTAGAGGCCTCTACAACAACCATTCAAGCCTCTTTCTTCTTTACCTCTTTTGCAACCAATTTTGGACAACTCTTTATGAGATAATTTCCTTTACAATATTTGCGAAATTGTTTTTACTTTTCAATTTCGTTCTCATCTTTGTCTTCCTTCTTCAATTGTGCAACATTAGCAAATTTTTGTTCACTAGTAGATAGGCTCCATTTACCTTTGCCCTTTTGGCTAGCTAGGAAAGCTTGCTTTGCAACCTGCATAATGGACATGTTTTGCTTGGACCGATCTTCTTGCAAAAAAATAGAGACTAACTCCTCAAATGTTAAGGCATTCGGATTGCCTTTCATCATCAATCAAAGTAGTAGAAGCAAAACTCTGATATGAATCTAGCTTTCGACCATGGCCACTAAGTAAATACCTTGATGCGCAAAAAATTTTGTATCTCAAAAAATTGAACAAAATCATCCTATAGAGCTCTATTAAACCTGTAGCAAACTTTGAGCTGCTTGTATTGGAAAACTAAAATTTGTATATATGTTTGGCAAAAAGGATGAAACTGCCTACAAAGGCATTGTGATAGTGTATTTGAAGATGAATACGAGCTTAGATCAAAATTTTAACACCACATAGCGAAGATGTTTTGAAATCCTAATTGCCTTGAGTATGCTCACCAATTTTCATGCAATTCGGAGACTATAACTAGAGGGATATTGGCGATGCCCTAGATGAAGCAGCAATCTACTCTGATACCAATTATTGGAGTTCAAGGATTGTGGAAGCACATAAACAACACAAGGAAGAAAGAAGAAGTTAAAACACAACACAACAATGAATGAATTACCAAGCGAATATACAAAGATAAGTAACCCGTTAGGGTTGTAGGTATATATATAAGACAGGAAAAAGAACTCCTAAAGATGGAAAAAAGTGCCCAAGTGGTCCTAAATGTGTTCACAAACATCACTACCAAAATATATGAACAATAAGAACCTAATGACCTAGGCCAAACAATAAGATTGTCATTATGACTCAGTGGCAAATGATATATTAAGAAATTTCACAAGGCTTCTACTATCAAGGAGGGTATAGGACCTCTACATATTTGTTTAAAAGTTGACAATGACAAAGAAAACTTATGGGAAAATGTTCTTTCTATGACAGAGAGGAACAAATTCACCATAGAAACTCTAAAAGTAGGTGACAACATGCAATCTCAAACACAATGGCTTGTACTTATAGACTCCTTATTAGTCCATCCACATACCACAAACCTAGAAGAAAAGCCAATATAGAAAGAGGAATCAAAAGGGGCTAATAAGAGGACCATTAAGCATAGTGATAAACTTAAACAAACTATAGATTCTATTTTAAGGATTATCTAAGAGGAAGTAAAAAAGATAGCCAATGAAGAATCCATCCTATAGACTCATGCTTGATCTAGAAATGCATATGGATTTCAAAAGATACCAAATAAAAACTCCATGAAAAGATAAGGCACAATTACTTTGGAAGAGCTCCTTGAAATCTTGAACAATAGATAAACTCAAGAATGCTCTAAGAATAAAAAGGCAAAATATAGGTAACATGGACATTAAAACTTAAAAGGTACACAATTTGAATACATGTGAAGAAAGAAACTATTATAAAATGATAAAAACTAAATGAACACTAACTTAGGTGATAAGCAAATACAAAATAATATACTAGAGGGACATTACTCATGGAATATTTGGGCTAAAGGGGCCATAGAAACCATGGTCAAAATAGATTATTTCACTACATATGTTGCCTTAATGCACTAAAACTCAAAAGCTTATGTAGTTTCTAATCAGTTATATAACCAAGCCAAATGGCCCATAGATAAAGCACTAATAATGCTTTTGGATATATGCATGGAGCCTCTATACATGTCCCAATCACAATAGGGGATGTAAGAGAAGAACATTTATGTGCCCGTTATGATTGTTCTTAACGATTCATATTAGGTCAACAATTTAATAACGAGTATTGAATGGAAATATTTGTATTAACTATCCTTGAAATGATGATACCCTAACAAAGTCATCACTTTATCATTATGATGAATATTTTGCTTGAGTGCTTCTATCAAGCAAGAAGATAGAAGCACATCGAAGACAAAATTCTTGCCTAGTTATTTCGATTCTCTAGAAACTACTTCTTTTGTTTTATATATGGGGAAAATTTTAGACTTGAAAAGAGAAAAAGTAAAAAAGCCTTTGAAGAATTTCATAAAAAGAGGAGAAAAATAATTTTCTTTCTATTGATTTGATTGAAAATGATGAAAACATTAATGATGTTTCTAATTCAGCTTCATGTGTAGACACAACTAGATAACTATACTCATTTCTTCATAGGTTAATCTTTGCATTGATCATCATTTAGAAATGCACGATGTCATTCATGAAATACTTTATTGTTGGAGTTCAAGGATTAGGGAAGCATGCAAAC
Source organism: Ceratopteris richardii (assembly GCA_020310875.1). Classification (NCBI taxonomy): domain Eukaryota; kingdom Viridiplantae; phylum Streptophyta; class Polypodiopsida; order Polypodiales; family Pteridaceae; genus Ceratopteris; species Ceratopteris richardii. The sequence goes on from CM035437.1 coordinate 88,693,217, forward strand.
CGCACAAAGGAAGAAGAGGAATCTTGGAGCACAAGACAACACTTTGTAGTGCCAAGTGAATATACAAAAAGATAAGTGATCCATTAGGTTTATATGCATATATACAAGCCATGGAAAAAACCTCTTAAAGAGGGAAAAAAGTACCCCCGTGGTCCTAAGTGTGTTCACACACATCACTACTAAAATATATCAACAAATCCCCTCTTGTGAGTGATGTGGTGAACAAGGAGCCGACACTCAAGTAAAAAGAAGTGCCAAGCCATGGGGAATGAAATCAATCCACAAAAAGAAATAAGCCCAAAGCTTTGCAAAAAGCTTCAAATTTCTCCCTACATAGAGCCTTGGTGAAAAGATATGCAACATTATCTTGTGTGTGCACAAATACCAAAGTGGTCTCTCCAATAGAGAGTCTTTCCCTAACATAATGATAGTGCACCTCAATGTGTTTTGTGTGAGCATGGAACATAGGGTTCCTCACAATTGCCAATATGCTTTGACTCTCTATGATATTGGTGGTGGTAGAAGACGGACCAAGACCAAAACCAATGAAAAGGCATCTTAGCCACAAATAATTAATAGTAGTTGTGAAAATGGGACCATGCTCAACCTCACAACTAGAAGGGGCCACAATGGGGTGCTTCTTGCTCAACCAAGATATGCATGAGATACAAAGCATGAGGCAAAAACTATTGAGAGTACACATGTAGAAGCTAAATGAAATAGACAACATACCCACAAAAATAGAAATGACTTGCGAGTTTGTCTAATGAGAGTGATGGGAGAACTGGCAAAGTACTCAAAATGCATATGTGATGTTAGCTCTACTGTTGGCTAAGTAGATCGAAGAGCCAACAAGGTCTCCATAGGCATGCACATCCATAAGTGGTGATGCGTCCTCAAAGGTACGCTTGATATTAGGATCTAGAGGTGTGGAAAAAGAGTGGCATTGGTCCATATTATACCTTGAATGGAGAGCATAACAATATTTCTTTTTTCATAGAAAGATACCTTCTTCTCATCGCCAAAGTTCCATGCCTAAGAAATAGTGAATGATTCCTAAATTTGTCATGGTAGTACTCCTAATGAATTTGGTTCATGAGAAGTTGGATTTGATCATTATTAGAATCGATCAATATCAGTATCAAATCATCACCATAAAGTATGACAAATGCAATCAAGGAATCTTGTTTGTAGATGTAGAGGTTGGCATCTACAAAATTCTTTGAAATCCATTGGCCTCAAAGAAGGAGTGGATCTTTTTAGACCATGTATGAGGTGTTTGCTTTGGACCATAGTGGTTTGTGAGGTTTGTATACTTGATCTTCTTTTTCTCTTTGATTTGGAAACCTTCAAGTTGTTCCACATATATGTCTTCTTGAAGAAATCCATTAATAAAGGTGCTCTTAATAGCTAGCTGGTAGAAGGTTCTTTTGTAATAAGAACTTAGAGCAAGAAATGTGCGGATTCTAGTGTATCTTATTGTAGGAGTAAATGTTTCTTCATAATCAATGCCATGCTTTTGCTTATAACCTTTGGCAATTAGTCAAACTTTGTATTTTTCTAAGGTTCCATCTGACTTGTGCTTAACCTTATAGATCCATTTTAATCCAATTACTTGATGACTGGAGGGTCTAGATGTAAGTTTCCAACTCCTATTATCTTGGATGGCTTAAATTTTAGACTTCGTGGATTCTTCCCAATTTGGATGACCCTTAAGTTCCTGATAAGCTGAAAGTTTAGGTATCTCCTACATCTTATGCATGAGGGCATAATGACCAAGTGACTTTGATCCTTGCTTTGTTTTCCCTAGAAGTTATTTGGGGCTATGTAGTTGCCTCTGCAATTGGTTTGGATAGAACTCTATCCCCATCTAAAGTCTAGATGGTTGGACTAGAGTCGAGTGTTGGATCTTTTGAGTGCTTGGAATTCTCATCAAATATGACATCTTTGGAAATGTTTATTGTGTGATGCATGAGATCATATAAGTAGTAGGCTTTGTATTGTTCAATATAGCCAATAAAGGTGTGCTTATTTGACTTGGAAGCAAGCTTGTTCCTATCTTTCTTGGTTATGTGAAGATAGGCATCACTACAAAGACATAAAAATACTTGACATTGGGATTCCTTCCATGGTAATCCTCAAATGGTGTCATATTGGAAAGTGCATTGGTGAAACCTCGATTAAGGATGTGAATGATAGTGTGAATGACTTTGGCCCAAAATTTCAAAGGAAGATTTTTGTTATGGAGCATTTGTTGAGCCATTTTCATGATGCTTCCAATTTTACATTCTACAACCCCATTTCTAGATGGAGTGTGAGGTCGAGTGACTTGTCATTTGACCCCTTTTATTTAGTAAATTGTCAAACTCATGGTTTATAAATTCTCAATCTCCATCAAATAAGATGGTCTTCAAAGATGTAGATGATTCATTCTCGACTTGAGTTGTCCAATCTTTGATTTTGGAGAAAGATTCTGACTTAGATTTAAGGAAGAACACCCAAATGAATATGGTGTGGTCATCTGCAAAAAAGATAGAAGTAGAGTGAACCACTTAAAGATGGGGTATTCATAGGACCACAAAGGTCCATATGCATCAATGCTAGCTTAACTTGAGTAGATGCCTCTTTTGGAATAGGGACCCTATATTGTTTGCCTTAAATACATGCTTGGTAAACATATTTAACTTGAGCAATTTTGGGGAAATCCTTTGATCGATTGAGGTGAGGAAATCTTCATATAGTGTGTCCATATCTTTCATGCCATAGTTTTGAAAGGGATTCTTTGGTGAGAAAGCAACAAATATTGTAAATTCCTTTGCATTCACTCCTTAAGCTAAAGTGATTCTTTGGTGAAGAAACAAGAAACCTTGTAAAGTCATTTGTCTTCAACTCCTTCGGCTATGATGTCATGTGTCAAGGGATCAATCACCTTAACAAAGTTGCTGGCAACTAAATTTGTGATGATCCAATATAGCTTTAATCCATGCAAAGATTTGGTACAAAAAGTACATTGTTGAATGCTTTTTTTTCTCCCTTGTGTTGGTAATGCTAACCTTTCCTCTGCCTTCTATGGGTAGACTCTTGTTTTCGATTATGTAAACTTATCCTTCGTGTTCTTTGAGTTCTTGAAATGATTCTTGATCCTTGCACATGTGATAGGTGGCTCCACTATCAAAGATTTCGTCTTGGGAAGAATTTGTGGCATTTGAATCATTGTCTTCAATGGATAAAAACAAGTCTTCACTTGAATAATGTGATCGATGAGATGAAGACAATGTTGTTCTTGGATATAGATGATTTGGGAAAATGTATGTGGAAATCGAGGGCCTCTTTTGATGCCCCCATATGTGCACCTAAAGTATGCATAAATAGGGCCATATCATATGGCCTTGCATCTACACACCTATCTTGTGATCTCTACTTCATTGTGCACATCCTCAAAGGAAATAGGTTTCTCCTCCTCGTACAATGAATTAGTCTCATTAGTGCTAGTGTAGTACTTTTTCTTTTTTTCTATGCCACTAGGCATAACGGTTTTATCATTTGAGATGTAACTGCATATATTCCGAATTCACTTAAACTAGAAAAAGAACGAAGATCCCACCAAGAAAAAAAAAAAAGGAAAAGATAAAAAAAACAAAGATTCTTTTCGATCAAATACCAACGTATTGGATTTGAAAATGGGTTTAAAATTCATCAAAAAATGCAACTATATTATTGACACATTCAAAAGCACTTTCTACAAAAAATGGGTGAATAATGGCCAAAGCTCTCAAAAACAATCATTGAAAACCATCACCCAAATATATGAAGGTCAAACATGAAATCTATTAGGTGCGATGTTTCAATTTTCTTAGACTAAGAAACTTCACCATTGATGTGCCCTTGAACAATTAACTCAAGACCCATCCTATTGCACCATAATTCTTTGAACACATTCAAAAGCATGCATGCATAGGGCTGCGTCACAAGGCTATGCATAAGTTACATGGCACTCCGCCCTTAGTCCATCTATTAGTTGAACTAAGGTATACAAGATGGCATGTTGTTATCTATTGTTTAATCATGTCTCATCGTCAACCGCTCATATGGATAGCAAGGAAGAAGAGGCCAAACAGATAGAAGAAAGTCAAAGGAGAAAGAGAAGTTAGAAGGGAACTCAAAATGGAATCAATGTAGGACAAAAAATGTCTAATGGGTTTCTCATCTTTGGCAGCCTTCACACACAAAGGAAGATCCTCACTTGCAAAGTCACCTATCTATAAATCTTGAAGAAGCTCTCTCTCTCTCTTTCCCTATGATATCAACAACTCACACCCATGGCAGATACCAAAAGGTTTTGTTGAGGGTGATAGAAACTAGGAGGGGGAGAGTGTTGCGCTTAACATTGAAGTGAAGAAAAAAAAGCAAAGAGGAGCCACAAAGTCGAGATGGATCTTCAAGGTGGATTAAATATTTTCAAAGAACTAGTCATTACTTATGAACAAAACCCATTTGGATGTATAACAAGCCTTGTAAATGCACTAGAGGAGTCTTCTAGTTGCATAATCTCCACCATGTGTAGTAGTTTTGCAATAATTTTTATCTAGGAATAACTTTTAGAAGTGCTGAGTCCATTTGTGCAAAACCTAATGTACGGCATATGTATATAATTCAATCTCCTCATTTTGAAGGGGTTCTTGTCATTTTGAATAGAGAACTAGCTTGAAGAATTGCATCCCATAACTCCTCTTTCTTGATCCCTTTTCTCCTTCTTGGTAGGTCTTATGCATGTATGTGGGAAGGGATACATGCCCCATCCCCTCATTTTCTATCATTCTCTCATATATTCTAGGTGTTAAGAGCATTGAACTATAGGTAGGTAAATTTTGACACTTGGCTTTTTTTGGCCATAACTTTATGAAAGAGAGTAAAAATGCTTGCAAACCACTTCTAGTAGAATCTTCTTGTTGAGAACTTCAAAAGATACCCATAATAATTATATTTTAATATTTAATAAGTTATATGGTCATTTTAGTGTTGGTTGTTGTGTGTTTTGAAATGCATGTGGCTGAGTGAGTAGGAGGTGGTGTGAATGTATGCCTACTTGCCTTAGGTGCCACTTTGTCCATTCCATGTCCCAAACATCATCCAGGTAATGCTTCCATGCTCTTAGCTGGGTGAGCTCTTGGCTTTATAATTAAGCATGTGTAGATTAAGCCATCACTTGATTATGCTCATAATACATGTGGTTGCTTCGTAGGATTATGCATGTGTAGATTGAGCCATCACTTGATTATGCTCATAATACATGTGGTTGCTTCGTAGGATTATGACCATAATATTTATGCTTCATTAAAACAAATGAAAAAAAGTTAATGATTAGTTTTTCAAATAAAATAAAAAAAAGATTTCACTTATACATGTACTTACTAATGTTGCAACAAAACCATCACACCCCATATGTCTTAAACGAGATGTGTGACTAGATTCAATTCCTTTTCTTGCACTGGCTATGTTTATTTAATGAAACAAAAGTACATTAATTAAATGTAGTTGTTTAGCATACATATAAGAATACAACTCACATTAATAGAAGTCATGGTATGGGTAGAGTGTAGATATGTTCTTATCATAAAAATAAGAGCAAGAAAAAAAGAAAATACAATATGAATCAGATTTGGAAGGGTCAATGTTGGATGACTCAGATCAAGAAGATGAATCTTGTTATTAGGATATGGAATCAGAGACAAAATCTGAAACAAATGAGGAAGAAGAATGCAGGGACATAAGATGAAAGGAAAGTAAACTAGCACTTTGACCTCTCGCAATGACACAACCGATATAAGCAATTGACACAAACTAGCACTTTGACCTTTGGTAATGACACAACTGATATAAGCAATTTAATCATACAAAATTTAAATGCACAACAAAGAACAACCAAATCATAAAAACCACTATATTGTCCAAGATGTCAAAGAATAAGGCATGACTACGATACTTGAAATTATAATTGTTGATATATTTAGGTAGTGATGTGTGTGAACACTCTAGGACCGCTGGGGCACTTTTTTCCCTCTTTAGGAGGTCCCCCCCCCCCCTTGTATATACGCCTATTGCCCTAATGGGCTACTTATCTTTGTACATTCTCTAGTAATACATTCAGTATGGTGTGTTGTGCTCCAAGCTTCTTCTCCTTCCTTGTGTTGTTCGCATGCTTCTGCAGACGTCTATCTCCAACAATTGGTATCAGAGCAGCTCATCGCTTCATCTAGGGCACCCTCGACACTCCTCCGTTTGCAGTCTCAGAATCGCACAAATTTTGGTGAGCATACTCAGCGTGTTTCCGAGATCAAAACAGCTTTGGTATGTGGTGCCGAAATCGCGATCTGAGCTCTTTTCGGCCTTCGAACACACTATCGTAGCGCTTGTGCAGGCTATTTCATCTTTTTGTGCCAAAGGTATATACCAATTTTTGTTCGCCAGTATAAGCATCTCGAAGTCTACTACAGGTCTAGCAGAATTTGTCTGGGCAGTTCTGTTCAACTTTTTGAGATACAGTCAATTTTCTGCATCAAGGTATTTTACTCATCGGCCATGGCTGAAAGCAGTGATGTATTCCGTATGTTGGCTGTTGAGGATAAGCTGGATGGTACCAACTACCCATTATGGGCTTATATGATGCGACATGTGTTGGTTGCAAAAGGACTCTGGAACATTGTGCAGGGTGTCGAAAAACGTCCTATCACACCTGCAACTGTTACAACTACAGGTACTGAAGCTGATGAAGAAGGTGTCGAAGATGATGATATTCTCCATATTCCTATTCGTACTACGGTTTCTGTTACACCTACTGCAGAGCAGATTCGTTGGGATGGCAGAGATGCCCAAGCACATGCATTGATAGCTTTGTCTGTCAAACGTGCCATTATTCCTCACATACGCTCTTGCAAAACAGCTAAGGATGCTTGGGATACACTTACCACATTGTACCAAGCTAGGAACGAGGCTCGTGTTGCTTACCTCCGAAAACAGTTGGAGAGTGAGCACATGAATGAGGGTGATTCTATGGACAGTTTCTTAACGAAGATCAAAGACTTGAAGGAACATTTGATTTCTGTTGATGAGGTTATACCAGATAGCTCACTTGTGTAGACTGTTCTGAATGGTCTTCCTGACTCATATCAGAGTTTTGCTTCTACTCTTCACTTGATGATGAAAGGCAATCCGAATGCCTTATCATTTGAAGAGTTAGTCTCTGTTCTGTTGCAGAAAGATCAACCCAGGTAGAACAGGTCCATTATGTGTGTTGCAGATCAAGCTTTCCTAGCTAGTCAGAAGGGCAAAGGAAAATGGAGCTCTTCTACTAGTAAGCAAAAATCTGCAAATGCTGCACATTCGAAGAACCAAGACAAAGATGAGAAAAAATCAGAAAAGCAGAAATTGTTCTGTAAGTACTGTAAAGGGAATGATCATATCATAAAGAACTGTCCAAAACTGGCTGCAAAAGAGGCAAAGAAGAAAGAGGCTGGAATGGTTGTTGCAGAAGCCTCTACATAAAAAATGAAGTCTGCTAATCTTGTGCAGGAAGAAGAATGGGCATTTACTACTGTTTGCAATTTTGACCCATCTTCTCATGAGTAGTGCATGTCTGCAGTAGACTCAGATGTTTGGTATTTTGATAGTGGGGCGACCAAACATATTACCTCGCAGTGCAATTTCTTCTCTTCACTCGAGCCTACCCCTACAGGGAATCCTGTTACATGCGCCAACAACTCCTCTTATCCTGTTATGGGAGTTGGTAAGATCATTTTGACTACTGCTGATGGTAGTTCTTTCACTTTGTGAGATGCTTTATTTGTGCCAGGGATCAAGAAGAACCTGTTATCAGTTTCTGCATTAGCCAAGATAGGCTTGGTTGTGAAATTTGTTGATGACAGGTGTACAGTTCATGATCTGTCAAATGGCGATGAGATTATTGCTTCTGGCATTTTATGTCGTGGGCTATATAAGCTCATAGACTATGAAAGATCTGTAAATGATTTGGCATGTGCAGTAAATGATTCTCAGGCTATGTCAGATGCAAAGCTTTGGCATGCATGCTTTGTCATCTGAATTTTGCTAGTTTGCTACGCCTGCAGAAATCTGAAATGGTGTCCTCTTTGCCCAAACTTGAGGCACCTGGAAAACATGTTTGTGAAGGCTGTATTTTGGGCAAAATGCAGCGTTCATCCTTTCCAAAAGATGGTTCAGTTCGGGCTACTCAGAAATTGAAGCTTGTACATAGTGATGTCTATGGTCCTATGCAGACACCTTCTTTTGGGAATTATCTTTACTTCGTGACTTTCATCGATGATTTTTCCAGGCATGCATGGGTATATCCATTGAAGGCAAAGTCCAAAGTGTTCATGTGCTTCAAACAGTTTTTGGTTTTGGCTGAAAATCTGTCAGCATGTAAAATGGGTACCCTCCGTTCTGATCGAGGGGGGGAATATATGTCTTTTGATTTTAATGCATTTTTGGCTGAACGTGGGATAAAACACCAGTGTACAGTGCCATATACACCTCAACATAATGGAGTTGCTGAACGAAAAAGCAGGTCACTCATGGAGATGGCGAGGTTTATGGTCAAGAGTCAGGCTTTACCACATAGTTTCTGGCTTGAGGCTGTCATGTGTGCAGCATATGTACTAAACAGGTGTCCCACTAAAGCGCTGCAGTCTATCACTCCATATGAGGCTTGGCATGATCTCAAGCCATCTGTTGCTCATCTACGTGTTTTTGGTTGTTTAGCATATGCATTAGTGCCCAAACAACATCGTAGAAAATTGGATGATAAAGCAGTAAAATGTATTTTTGTTGGGTACAGTTCAAAAAGTAAAGGCTATTGTCTGTATCATCCACAGACTAAACGCATTCTGGTTAGCTGTGATGTTGTTTTTGTGGAGGATGCTATTCAGCCATTGCTTTCATGTACTAAGGAGACATCTGTTAGCTCCAAAGACATGTATGATACTTTGTTGCCTCTTTTTACAGGTGGATAGACTAGTGCTGGTCCTAGTGAGGCAACATCTCAACCTTTGCAGGTTTCATGTGATGATGCAGATCATTCCATTTCTGATGCAGATTTACATGATGCACTTATTGATGAGAGAGCTGATATTGAGCAAGCAAGAAATATGCCAAAATGGCTGGTGTAGACCTTGTGTGACAGCAAATTAGATGCACCTCTGTCATATCATACTCGATCAAGCTCTCATAGTGCCTCTTTTGCATCAGATTGCTATGCTATGGCTGCATCTAGTCTCTGAGATGAGAATGAGCCTGTTTCGTTTGATGAAGCACAAAATTCAAAAAATTGGATGGCTGCTATGCAATCTGAATATGATGCAATAATGAAGAATGGTACTTGGTCTTTATGTGACTTGCCTCCTGGCAAGAAGGCCATTGGCACTAAGTGGGTATACAAGCTGAAGCGTAAACCTGATGGTACAGTTGACAGGTATAAAGCTAGGCTTGTTGCAAAGGGTTATGCGCAGGAAAGAGGCATTGATTTTGATGAGACCTTTGCACCTACATGCCGTATGACTACTGTTTGGAGCATTTGTGCACTTGCAGCCCATCATGGTTGGAATGTACATTAGTTGGACATTAAAACTACATTTCTGAATGGTGACTTACATGAAGAAGTGTATGTTTTTCAGCCCCGTGGCTTTGTGCAGAACGGGCATGAAAACCAGGTGTGCAAGTTAAAGAAGGCATTATATGGTTTAAAGCAAGCACCACGTGCTTGGTATGAGAGGATACATGCCTATCTGATTGCACATGGTTTTGAGAACAGTCCAACTGAAAGCACCTTATATGTTAAGCGTGCTAATGATGTGCTTTTGATCGTTGTTGTCTATGTTGACGACATGTTGCTCACTGGTCCTATTGAGAAGCATATTGCTGATTTTAAGGCTGATTTGCATGCCTCATTTGAGATGTCTGATTGGGGGCATTTGCGTCACTATTTGGGCATTCAGTTTATGCAAGTTGATGGTGGAATGGCATTGTGTCAAATGAAATATATTAACACATTATTGCAGCGTTTTGGCCTTGAAGACTGTAAGCCTATTGCCACTCCTATGGAGACAAGTTTATGATTGAGTCTTCATGATGCTGGAGATGCATTTGATGTTGTTCTCTATCAGCAGGCTGTTGGATGCTTGATTTACTTATGCATTACTCAACAAGATATTCAGTTTGCTGTCTCACAAATGAGCAGGTTTATGCATTGCCCAGGAGTCAAGCATTGGCAGGCGGTTAAGCGTATCTTTCGCTACTTGAGTGGTACTCGGCTACTTGGGTTGTTTTATCCCAAGGGGGGATCACTACCGACAGATTTGCATGCTTTTTCTGACTTTGATTGGGCTGGTTGTTATGACACTCGTGTGTCCACTAGTGGCTTTTGCTTCATGCTTGGTAGCTCATGTATATCTTGGTTGAGCAAGAAGCAGCCTACTATGGCCACTTCCAGTTGTGAGGCTGAGTATAGGGTAGCTTTCACAGCTACTATTGAGTGTGTGTGGCTCAGATGCCTTATGGCTGATTTGGGTGTTGGTCAGTCTTCTGCCACCACCATCTTCACTGACAGTCAGAGCGCATTGGCAGTTGCGAGGAACCCTGTGTTCCATGCTCGCACTAAGCACATTGAGGAGCATTATCATTATGTCAGGGAGAGGTTCTCTACTGGGGAGTCAGCTTGGCATATGTGCCCACGCAGGAGAACATTGCAGACCTTTTCACGAAGGCTCTACCCAGGGAGAAATTTGAAGCTTTCTGCAAAGCTTTGGGCTTAATTCCTTTTGTGGAGTGATTTCCACATAGCTTGGCACTTCCTTATACATGAGTGCCAGCTACCTTTTCACCGCATCACTCCCAGGGGGGATTTGTTGATATATTTAGGTAGTGATGTGTGTGAACACTCTAGGACTGCCGGGGCACTTTTTTCCCTCTTTAGGAGGTTTTTTCCCCCGGCTTGTATATACGCCTATTTCCCTAATGGGCTACTTATCTTTGTACATTCTCTAGTAATACATTCAGTATTGTTGTTGTGCTCCAAGCTGCTTCTCCTTCCTTGTGCTGTTCGTGTGCTTCCGCAGACGTCTATCTCCAACAATAATCCAAATTACAAGAGATCTCAACTACCACATACAATGTCAAAAATAGAATCACATATGAATATTGTGGTAGCTCAAGGTGTACGAACAAGATGTCAACAAGGAGGATTGGATTGAGGAGCATAGATGAATGTGTGGTAGAGGCCACATGCACTCCCCTTGCACCTATTGTGGCTTAATGGGACATTGTTGAGGACCTACATGGAGTTATGGTGCAAGCATAGGATGGAACAACACGTTTCAATTGTTAACCCACCTTTGGGAACACATGTAGCAAATATGGTGGTAGCTATAAAGAGAAAAGGGATAAGAAAAGCCAATGCCATAATGATTGAATAATTGGGTGCACCATCTTGAAGATGAAGTGATGTGTAAACAGGGAAATACCAAATGGATTCCTACAAATGTAGTTGTAGTATGTTTTGTTAAAAATGCATGAGCTAGCAATATTGGAAGTCAAAAGGGCTAAAGCGAGGCCAAAAATCTTGGGCATAATTATGAGGAGATACCAAAAACACCTTTGGATTGGACATTTCAAGATCAGATTCAAAGGGAATTACAAGACTCAGTGTATCTCCAATAGAAACAATCTATAAAGGAATCCCAACTAAAGAATACAATATTTGAGAATCCTACATAGGAGGGACTATTAGATGCATTGTATGAAGTACCGATTGAAGCATCTTTGATAATAAAGCTAGGATAGCTCCTCTCATTGGTTTTTAGATTTAAAAGGAGATTAGTGAAACAATTCATGCAAGAACCACATAAGGAAAGATAGCTAGAGTTTGTGGATACAAATCAAGCAAAAATGGTAGCAATGGATAAAGCTCCTATTTTCTTGATTTAGCGGTAGGAGCCAAAATGCACAACTTCTTAGATAGCTTAATGATTATAAATAGATACAAATGGTGGAGAAAGATAGGGGGAAAACAACATTCATTATTGAATGGGGGGTTTATGCGTCGAATGTAATGATATTTGGATTAAAAAATGCACCATTGATCTTTCGAAAATGGTTGATGAACATTTTTGAACCTTTGTTAAATTTGTTCATGAAGGCATTTTTGGATTACTTCAGTGTAGCTAGTAAACAAGTTGACCATCTTTATCATCTAGAGTTATGCATGCAAAGATGTTGGAATATTGATTAACATTTAATCCCACAAAATATCCATTTGCGGTTAAGTGGGGCATCCTACTAGGCAATATTATTAGCAATAAAGGAATATCAATTGATCCACATAAAATTCAACAAATTTGAGATGTAGAGCATCCACATACACTCAAATAAGTAATGGGATTTTTGGGTCAAGTGAACTGGCATGGATGTTTCCTTAGATACTTGGCTATTCCCTTAACACAATTGACAAAGAAAAATCAATTATTTGGTTAGCGAGATGGTCTATAGAAAGCATTCAATAGGTTGAAGAAGATGCTTATGTTTGTGCCTTTGCATCCCACCATATTGAGCCTGACTATTTGACTTATTTGTGGGAGCAATTTTAATGAAAAAGGTTGATACAATCCAGTTTACTATGCGAGTAGTGTGCTAAATAGAGCCGAAGTGAGCTATATAATCATAGAAAAATAATGTTTGGTTGTTACTGTGGTAACAAATACAAAAGTAATTAATATGTCAAATGGTCTATTTTCTCAATATGGGTGTTCCATTGGCACATCTAACAAAATCACAAAGCAAGAGGTTAGCATGGAACGGTTCCATGTTCTGGAACTTTGTATAGGATGGGTATTGATCAATTTTTAAGAAGGTGTGCCCTGAAGATGAACAAAAGATGATTTTATGGGATGCACATGTAGGTGATGTGGGGGGATATTTTCTGGGTGAAATCACCTCCTAGAAGTCCTATAGCTAGGGCTATGGTGACTGTCATTGTTCAAGTACTCTTTAACTTTTGTTAAATGTTGTGTGCAATGCCAAAAAGATGGTAGACCCTTGGATAAAAATAAATTGCCTTTGCAACCATTTTTATTGTTTGGTGCCATTTATGAAATGGGGTTTGGATTTTGTGGGTAACCGGTACATTCTTGTAGTTGAGATATGTAGAGAATGGGTCAAGCCACAAGCCGTGAAAGAAAACAAGGCTCATAATATGGAAAAATTCCTCTATAGATATATTATTGTCGAGTGGGACTTGTATTCGATCAAGAGGTTCACTTTATGAATAAGGTAATCCAGACATTAACTGATGCACACATGACTATACAAAAAAATTCAACCACATACTACCCACAAGTGAATGGGCAAGCTGAGTCAACTAACAAAATGTTAATTCAAATCCTCATAATAATGGTTATAGATCATAAAAAAAATTTGGATATCAAATTGCATTGGGCCTTTTGGGCATTTCAAACATCATACAAACTCACCATGGGAGTGACATCATTCAAGAGGGCATGGTTTGGAGGCTATCTTACCCTAACCTAAGGATATTGTGCCTAACCTAAGGATAGGTATTAAATATCACTTTTTTATTAATCCACCAATTTAAAGACAACCAAATCTATTAACCTTACAAGAGCAAAGATTCAATGCCTTCTATAAAACATTATAGAAAGAAGGCAGTAGGCCTTGGTAGATATAAATATAAAAAATAAATTTTTTCAACCAAGTAATTAGGTATTATTCTATAATGATAAATTAGGAAAGTGAAGCAATAAGATGAACTACAATATATAGGGCCATTTTAAAATGCAAAGAAATGGGGACCTGCTACATGTTTGCCATAGGATCGTGAAGGGGAAATTTTTCCTAAACTTATAAATGGATATGGTCTTAAGCCTTATTGGTTTGCAACACTACAAATTAACTTGATCACATTACCAGATTGACACACTAAGGCTAGGATTTGGCAACAACAAAGGGTAATTCATAATGATGAACTTAGGTGGCAACAAACAGATGTATGAAGACTGGTTGAACGAAGTGCACAATGGAGTACTTCACATGTGATGTCTTCTTTTTAAAGTATGACTCACACATATACAATTGTAAATGAGATGCAATGATGGATAATGAATACTTCTTTGATTACGCCCTAATTTAAAAAGCAAGATAAGGTTGATTGAGGTTGATAATTATAAGGAAGTATATGTTAGCATGGTGAAAGGGGTATCATATTTGAACATTATGGCTTTCAAGATACAATATTAAGTTTGGATTGGGTGCTTTTTTAGTAGTTTTGTCATTATTTGTATCCTCTTAGTGAGTCAAAAACATGGCAAATTCATCAACATTTTTATTTGCTATGCCATACTCAACATTCTCATATAGTTCAAGTATTCTATTGAGCTAATTCTATAAGGATGCCATGAAATTCTGCTTCTATAGTTCCTATTCTTGGAAGAGAGACATCTCTCTAGTAGGACGTCAGAGGTGTACATATACTTCAAACATATGGCTAAAAGGTTGAATTAGAGTTTTTAAATGAGGGGTTTTAAAACCCTAATATCAAAATTAGTGTTTTCAATTTAGGATTTTTGAAATAGGATTTATTTATTTATTTATGCGTATGCATCTGTTGTGTATGTATGTGTATCTATATGTGCATATGCATGTGTTGTGTGTGTGTATATATGCATGTGTATATGTATATATGCATGTAAAATGATTATATGAGTCTATATGTGTGTACATATGATTATGCATGTGTATGTGTATGTGAGTATGTGTACGTGTATGTGAGTATGTGTATGTGTCTATGTGTATTCATCATATGTGTGTAACTGCATGCATGTGTATGCATGTGTAAAAATGTGCATGTATATGTGTGTATGTATAAATGTGCATGTATATGTATATGTGTGTAAATGTGCATGTATGATGTATATGTGTGTGTATGCGTGTATTTATACCTCTAGTCTCACTCTTTTCTCTCTCTCTCTCTCATATACATACATACATGCATAATCACACATACTCATATCCACATATATATACATAAAAGCAGTGCATACCGTGCATTATCGCAACAATGAGCCATAAGTGTCCGCATCTCTTTTAGACACCACTTAAGCGACCATCCAGTCCCAAACTCTGTCTCAAGTGAACTAAGTACGTATTTTTTATCCCTCTCATCATGCTCACTACGAAAATAAAAAACATAATGTAAATAAAACATAAGATATTTATTTCAATTTATATGTAAAATTTTTGCTTACTTCCACGGTAAGTGGATAAAACACAGATAAGAGTCGCATAGTGCCCGCATTCTTCTCTTGAACTCCAATCCATTCCCTATGTACACAATGTTCCCCTCTGGCTCTATGTCGCACTCTAGTCCTAAGGTGCCTATGCATGTCCTCATAGGCAACTCTGCTCTGCTATCACGATTTGGAGGTGGTATAGGTGTCCTGAAAATAAATAGATAAAAATAAATAAAAATATGTGTTATAATATCATTAAAAAAGTTTATGAAAAAAAACATACCTATGAGAAGATAGCTCTCTTCCTGCTAGCTCTCTTCCTGCATGTGGAGCCGCAGAAGCCCATCGTCTGATCGCTGGGTAAGCATCTGGATCGTATAGTCCAGCTCCTCATCAGACATCTCTGAGTAATCACGCATTATGGCCCCCAGAGTATCAGACAGAACTCTTGCTCTCATAAGACTTTTTATGAGAGTGAGTTTCGCCTTTCTCTCTCTACTGGGATCCATAATACCTAACATATAAAACAAAATGGTTAGAAATCAATATATATACGTGTACATATGTAAGTGTGTATGCATTAAGTATGTGTATGTATGCATGTGTGTGTCTATGTATGTGCGTGTGTGTGTGTGTGTATGTGTGTATGCATGTGTATGTGTGTGTATGCATCATTATGTGTGTATGTGTGTGTGTATATATGTGTGTGTATATGTGTGTGTGGATGTATGTGTATGCATGCATGTATGTATGTATGTATGTATGTATGCATATGCATATGCATATGCATTATGTATGTATATATATGCATGTATGTGTATGTGTGAGTATGTCTCTCTATGTGTGTGTATGCATATATGTGTGTATGTATGCATATATGTGTGTATGTGTGTGTGTATATGTGTTTGTATGTGTGTATGCATGTGTATGTGTGTGTATGCATCATTATGTGTGTAAGTGTCTATGTGTGTTTGTGTGTGTGTATATGTGTGTGTGTGTCTATGAGTGTGTATGTGTGTGTGTCTATGAGTGTGTATGTGTTTATGTGTATGTATGTATCTATGTGTGTGTATGTGTCTATGTGTGTATATGTATGCATGTATGTATGCATATGTGTGTGTATGCATGTGTATGTGTGTGTATGCATCATTATGTGTGTATGTGTCTATGTGTGTGTGTGTCTATGTGTATGTGTGTGTGTCTATGAGTGTGTATGTGTTTATGTGTATGTATGTATTTATGTGTGTGTATGTGTCTATGTGTGTATGTGTATGCATGTATGTATGCATATGTGCATGTACGCATATGTATGTGTGTGTATGCATCATTATGTGTGTATGTGTCTATGTGTGTATGTTTGTGTGTGTGTGTATATGTGTGTGTATGTGTCTATGTGTATGTGTCGCTATGTGCCTATGAGTGTGTATGTGTCTATGTGTGTGTATGTGTCTATGTGTGTGTATGTGTCTATGTGTATGCATGTATGTATGCATATGTGTGTATGTGTGTGTATGCATTATGTATGCATATGTGTGTGTATGCATTATGTATGTGTATGTATGCATGTATGTATGTATGTATGTATGTATGCATATGCATATGCATATGCATTATGTATGTATATATATGCATGTATGTGTATGTGTGAGTATGTCTCTCTATGTGTGTGTATGCATATATGTGTGTATGTATGCATATATGTGTGTATGTGTGTGTATATGTGTTTGTATGTGTGTATGCATGTGTATGTGTGTGTATGCATCATTATGTGTGTATGTGTGTTTGTGTGTGTGTGTGTCTATGTGTATGTGTGTGTGTCTATGAGTGTGTATGTGTTTATGTGTATGTATGTATCTATGTGTGTGTATGTGTCTATGTGTGTATGTGTATGCATGTATGTATGCATGTGTATGTGTGTGTATGCATCATTATGTGTGTATGTGTCTATGTGTGTATGTGTGTGTATATATGTGTGTGTGTGTCTATGTGTATGTGTGTGTGTCTATGAGTGTGTATGTGTTTATGTGTATGTATGTATCTATGTGTGTGTATGTGTATGCATGTATGTATGCATATGTGTGTGTATGCATATGTATGTGTGTGTATGCATCATTATGTGTGTATGTGTCTATGTGTGTATGTTTGTGTGTGTGTGTGTGTATGTGTGTGTGTATGTGTATGTGTTTATGTGTATGTGTCGCTATGCGTCTATGAGTGTGTATGTGTTTATGTGTGTGTATGTGTCTATGTGTGTGTATGTGTCTATGTGTCTATGTGTATGCATGTATGTATGCATATGTGTGTATGTGTGTGTATGCATTATGTATGCATATGTGTGTGTATGCATTATGTATGTGTATGTAAGCATGTGCATTATGTATGCATGTATGTATGTATGCATGTATGTATGTATGCATATGCATATCCATTATGTATGCATATGTGTGTATGTGTGTGTATGCATTATGTATGCATATGTGTGTGTATGCATTATGTATGTGTATGTAAGCATGTGCATTATGTATGCATTTAAGTATGTATGTATGCATATGCATATGCATTATGTATGCATATGTATGCATGTATGTGTATGTGTGTATGTCTCTCTATGTGTGTGTATGCATATATGTGTGTGAATGTGTGTGTATATGTGTCTGTATGTGTGTATGCATGTGTATGTGTGTGTATGCATCATTATGTGTGTATGTGTGTGTATATGTGTGTGTATGTGTGTGTTCGTGTCTATGTGTATGTGTGTGTATCTATGAGTATGTATGTGTTTATGTGTGTGTATGTGTCTATCTGTGTATGTGTCTATGTGTGTGTATGTATCTATGCATGTGCATTATGTATGCATGTAAGTATGTATGTACATTGTATGCATATGCATATGGATTATGTATGCATGTATGTGTATATGTGTGTATGTCTCTCTATGTGTGTGTGTGTATGCATATATGTGTGTGTATGTGTGTATGTGTGTGTATATGTGTCTGTATGTGTGTATGCATGTGTATGCGTGTGTATGCATGTGTATGTGTGTATGTGTCTATGTGTGCATGTGTGTGTGTGTATATGTGTGTGTATGTGTGTGTGTCTATTTGTATGTGTGTGTATCTATGAGTGTGTATGTGTTTATGTGTGTATGTGTGTATGTGTCTATGTGTGTATGTGTATGCATGTATGTATGCATATGTATGTGTATGCATGTGTATGTGTGTGTATGCATCATGATGTGTGTATG
The DNA here is from genome assembly GCA_020310875.1 of Ceratopteris richardii. Taxonomy (NCBI): domain Eukaryota; kingdom Viridiplantae; phylum Streptophyta; class Polypodiopsida; order Polypodiales; family Pteridaceae; genus Ceratopteris; species Ceratopteris richardii. The sequence continues at coordinate 88,711,772 of CM035437.1, forward strand.
TGTTTGTGTATATGTGTGTGTGTATGTGTGTGTGTCTATGTGTATGTGTCGCTACGCGTCTATGAGTGTGTATGTGTTTATGTGTGTGTATGTGTCTATGTGTGTGTATGTGTCTATATGTATGCATGTATGTATGCATAAGTGTGTGTATGTGTGTGTATGCATTATGTATGCATGTGTGTGTGTATGCATTATATATGTGTATGTATGCATGTAAGTATGTATGTATGCATACGCATTATGTATGCATATGTATGCATGTATGTGTATGTGTGTGTATGTCTCTCTATGTGTGTGTGTATATGCATATATGTGTGTGTATGTGTGTATGTGTGTATGTGTGTGTATATGTGTGTCTATGTGTGTATGCATGTGTATGTGTGTGAATGCATCATTATGTGTGTATGTGTCTATGTTTGTATGTGTGTGTGTATATGTGTGTGTGTATGTGTGTGCACGTCTATGTGTATGTGTGTGTGTCTATGAGTGTGTATGTGTTTATGTGTGTGTATGTGTCTATGTGTGTGTATGTGTGTATGTGTATGCATGTATGTATGCATATGTGTGTGTATGTGTGTGTATGGATTATGTATGCATATGTGTGTGTATGCATTATGTATGTGTATGTATGCATGTGCATTATGTATGCATATGCATTATGTATGTGTATGTATGCATGTGCATTATGCATGCATATGTGTGTGTATGCATGTATGTACGCATATGCATATTGTAAGCTGCCGGATTGGCAATTGTAAAATCAACTTTTAACGAACCGAAAGGTCATTGCGTAAATGATGTAACCTTGATTGATGATTGTAACCTTTATTTAAATCAATGAAATAGACACTTTCGGTGACGATCAGTTGGATCACCAGACTGTCTGTCTGGGTGATTGATCTGTAACGTTGCTGTGGTGTGCGTTTGAGTAATTCTGAGTTATTCTGTGCCTTTCTGTGTTGTTGATTATCTGTACCTGTCCGGTAAGATAAAGTTACAGTAAGGTTATCTTAAGTTAAGTACTGAACCACGGTTCTGCTAAGTTCATTACTGTGAGTTTGTGTACGGTCATCCTTGTATTGTGCGTTGGTCACTGAGGAAGTCTTATTCTGCATATGAATCGATATTCTTAATTGTGTTTGGAAGAGTCTGACTACAGATAATTTTGATCATGCGAGTGAGTTGATTTGGGAAAAGCAAGTATAGGGCCTCTGTCTAACAGACCCCTTCCACTCCCAAAAACCCGATTAGATGTTTAAATGCGTCTCTGACAGCAAGACCCGCGTTTAACACTGGCGCCGTCTGTGGGAAAGTGGCACCAAATTGTTGCAAAGCGATTATCGGAAAGTGGCACCAGAGTGTTGTAAATTGATTGTAAGAAAGTGGTCATAGATTGTGAATCGACGAGTAGTACGCAAAGTATTGGAAACGTGATATATGCCGGTTACTCGTTCCGGTGAAACATACCCGAAGTATAGGAGAAACGAACAGTATTGGGTGATACCTAATTTGCTAAGGACGCCCCCAGGAGCTAGAAGCACAGATAAGTTTAACCCAGTTGTCAAGGAAGCAAAGAACGATAGTAGTGATTCCGGTAGCATTCCGATGGAACGCAGTGTGATTTCGGCAGATTTTGGTGCGATTTCGGCACAGTCTGTCGAAGATATAGTAACTCTAGAGTCTACCAGGATGCAGTATGCAGTTAACTTAACACCATCTGGACAAGATTCGAGTTTGTCTGTGGATAGAAGCGCGTTGGCCAAAGAAATCAGTGAAGGTGAAAAAATACCTTGTTTTGGTGAAATTTTGACAAATTCCGGTGATATTTTGGTCCCAGTTATAGAGAGTTCACAGTCTCCTAGTGACGGTTTACCATTTCCTGGTGAATCTTCATTCCGGTCACCACTATTCAGAGTAAGCTTCCCTACACTTGATATCAAGGAGGAAGGTAGCTTATTCGAAGCTGAAATCCAAAAGAGACTGAACGATATTATCAAGCCGGAGAGTGCATAGGCTGACGATACAGATTTCGACGATCAAGAAATTCAACCTCGGAACTCAGAAGATAGTAACAATACGACAACAAGCACCATGATTGGACAACAACAACAACAACAACAACAACAACAACAACAATAGCAGCAGCAACAACAACATCTACTTCCACCTCGTCCGGTTCCGACAGGAGTTACCTATACAAAATTTGGTGGATTTCTAGGTGATGATCCTGATGCTCATGTACGAACTTTTGAAATTAGTTATGCAGTACTTAATCATCCACCTGATCCGGCATACAAGGCCATAGTATTCCAGTCAACACTAGTTAATGAAGCCGCCAGGTGCCTTACCGAATATGATATCAACCATTTCGGTACCTATGAAGCAGTAAGAGATGCGTTTCTGCAGAGATTTCGGCTAAAGAAGAATCCCGCCAAAATTTTTGATTACCTGCAGAACAATAGACAAAAGCTGAATCAAACAGTGCAGGAATATGCCACCCTATTCAGAACTCACTTGAGACAACTACCACCAGCACATGCTAATTTACCGGATGATGTCATCACCCAATGGTTTATTAATGGTTTGACTCCGCAGCTCCGACAGATTATGATCATTCATTGTGTAGGAGCTATGATGCTAGATGCGGTTATTGCAATGGCTTTGCAGCTCGAGAATAAGGTTGGAGGTTTTACCGAAGACCTAGAATGGTTAAAAGCTAGTAAAAATATTGTAGAAGATCTGACCAGACAGATGTACTGCACCACGTGCAAGAATTTCGGGCATACCAGTGCCACTTGTGCACTTAATCAGATATATTGCGCTATCTGCAATACAACATGACATTCCACTGAAAACTGTGCTGTTGAGGGCGAGACGAGTAAGAAGAGGAAAAAAAGAAAGCAACGAAAGAAACAGCTTCACTAAAAGCCAAATTTGAAGATAGACAAATAGCCAAAATTTTTCCGATCTGGACCAAATATCTTTGTAACATATTCATTTGTGTAATATATTTCCCTTGTAAAGGCACTAGAGGAGTCCTCTAGATGCATTCCCATAGTAGAATAGAAGCTTACCCATAGTGTTGCAGAGCCAAAGAGCGCACAAAGCAGAGAAAAAGACGGGCCCCAAAATTTTTCCGATCTGGACCAAATATCTTTGTAACATATTCATTTGTGTAATATATTTCCCTTGTAAAGGCACTAGAGGAGTCCTCTAGATGCATTCCCATAGTAGAATAGAAGCTTACCCATGTAAAATAGTAGGAAATTAGCTCTTAGGGAATAAAGTGCCGGTCACTTGTGTGAAAGGACCATTTTTAGGGCACTAGTATATAAGTCAAATGTGACTCTTTGTAAAGGACTTTTTGCCATTGTGAGAATAGAGAGCACAGAAATTCGAATTTGTGTCTTCTTCCCTCTTCATCTTCTTCTTCGCGAGCTTGTATGCATGTGTATTGCTTGGAAAGAGTGCTTGTGAGTGTGATCTATCCTTGAGAGTGTTTCTTTGCTGTAGGAGAGGTGTGTGCGAGGTGTAGGAGGTGCTGAAGTGTAGGAAAGTATTCTCGCGACTCAGTATTTCTGTCATAACTTGAAGTAGGAGTGTTGGAATTGCGTGAAACCACTGCCATTGGATGCGTCTTCTCGAGAGCTTCGAAACGCATATGCTATTCGCTATGTTTGGAGCTCGGAGCTAGGAGAAAAGTCCAAAATACTGACGGCTGCTGCACCAAGTATCGTTTCGTCTTGACCTACAAGCTTGTTAGGATAAGTGTTTTTCTCATTTTCACTTTTGAGTAATACTTTTGCATTGACCATTACACGTGTGCATGTCTTCATACACTCGGCTAGGTTAGTATACTCTTTGGATTGATAAATTAAAAGCGTGTATCCCCACTATATGCACTTGTGAGGGGATTGAGGTACAGTCTCTTTCTCCGCAAGTCCCTAAGTTGAAGCTTAGGTCAACACACTTTTTGGCGCCGTTGCCGGGGAGTGACGAATCAAACCGAGGCATTCGCGTGATGGTAAGTAGCTTTTTCCTTTGAAGAACTTGGAGGAGCGGAAATATTCTCTTCTTTGGTAAGTCAATTTCAACCGCACTTGCTACTTCTCATTCTTGGAGTGTGTGTAGTAAGTTGATAGATTAGGGGAGTGAGTGGAAGAAGTAGAATAGGAGTGAGTGGAGAGTAGAGTAGGCTTTAGGTTTGTTCAAGAATTTTCATTTTTCAGTAAGCTAGGAATTCCCAAGTATAAAAGCCAAAAAATTTTTCATTTTCAAGTTACTTGTTGAACAAGTATCGTGGAGAGCTGTGTCGAGTATCGTGTGAGCCCAGCGATCGTTTCGAGGAAGAGCAAGCAAAAAGGGAGAGTTCAGTGCAAGAGAGTTGGACCAAGAGATTATGGGAGCTTCCAAGGTAAACTAAACCACCTCCTTGCTCCAAAATTTTCAGTACTTCAACCTAGGAAAGGGAAAAACGACCTGCGCTGAGTGTCGTTTGGGCTTTCAGGGGGTTAAAAGTAGTTTGTGGATTGATACAGGGGGTGAGGGTAAGAGAGAGAACCTAGGAGAGAAAGGGGGAAACATCCAAACCTCAAAAAAACAACACAAAAATTTGAAAAAGGGTCAAGTATCGCTTTGCTCCTGCGGTCGAGTATCGTTTTACTCCTGCGGTTGAGTATCGCGATATTTCCCAGCGGTCGTCGATCGTTTTGTGAGATATCGTAGATCGTTTCAGATAGAGATCGTAGATCGTTTCAGATAGAGATCGTAGATCGTTTCAGATAGAGATCGTAGATCGTTTTCAGACAGAGGTCGTCGATCGTTTCGCTAGAGATCGTCTCGCTAGAGATCGTTTCAGACAGCGGTCGTAGATCGTTTCGCTAGAGATCGTTTTGATCAAAGGTCGTCGGTCGTGTATCGTTTGCCAAGTATCATGATCCAGAGATCGCGACACTTGTCAAAGGTCGGTATCGTTTCAGATAGGTATCGTCGATCGTTTCTAGCGAAGGTCGTAGGTCGTTTCGATACGAGTATCGTGTATCGTCTAAGTGAGAGATCATGTATCGTTTCAACGAAGTATCGCCGATCGTTTCTCTCAGAGATCGTCGGTCGTATATCGCTTCCGGCCAGAGATCGTTTTGCTAGAGATCGTTTAGACCCAAGTGTCGATTTCCAGCGATCGTTTTGATCAAGTATCGTTTGTGAGCGATCGTTTCAGTCAGAGGTCGTAGATCGTTTCATTGAAAGGTCGTGTATCGTTTCCGGTCAGAGATCGTTTGGGGAAAGGTCGTTAGCCAGCGATCGTTTCTTCCAAGTATCGTCTGTCAGCGATCGTTTCACCCAAGTGTCGTCTGTCAGAGATCGTTTTTACAGAGGTCGTGAGAGTCAAGTATCGTGACTTGAAATTTTCTTTCAGTCACATTCCAGCCTAAGTTTTCCTAGACTTCTGAGCCATAACTTAGAACTCTAGAGACTAAAGGTGGACAAGATTTGTTTAGAGCTCTTAAGTGAATGAACTTGAGATCAGGAAGAACCCTAGGAAGCCGAAGAAGTGTAATTTCCTCCGTAGGGAGTGTTGCCGAACCTAGTAACCGATCACACTATTCTGAGACCTCGAGTGAGTCAGAAGGAGAAATCCCTATGGCTTCCGAGGATATGCAAGGCACTGTACCCATGATTGGCCAGATGTCCATCATTGAGGGTGAATACAGAACTTCCTTAGAATATGTGAGCACTAACCACAATGAGATCCCTATCTATTTAGATGGTCTAAACAGATCAGTGGCCAGATTGAGGAAGGCTTCAGAGGCCTACATAGTGCCAAGACCAGCAGTTAAGTACATAGGAGGACTGTACATGGATAAACACGACATTCAATACATGGTCACTGAACATCCGGAAATCATTAATGAACGTGGCGAGGAAAATGACACTTCAAGTTTAAATAGACATGGAACTGAGGAACAAGTAACAACCCCTAGAGGTAGATCGACAATTACCAAACTTTGGAGAGGAGACTTAGTCCCCCAGGATGACACTCTAATAGATGTGTATTTGATCAATGGGATGGAGTACCTGCTCAGAACCCATTCCTCTATTTGGGACGCTGCTCCTAATCCAGTTACCATCTATGAGTTACAAGATCCTGAATTCCCCACCATCATCACATATTTGGACAAAGACCACAGAAGGTATTGGCCAGTCACTGAATTAGAGAGAGCTGAGCTGAAATATCAGAACATTCCAGTGTTCCCCCCAAGGGACCAAGCCACTACTTCACGGAACCCACATGGAACTTCTCAAAATGACTCAAGTCAACATTCGGGACAAACACAACAAACTCAACAAACCCAGATCCCTATCAGACCTCATGTACAATTTGCAATACCTGCCACTAATCCAAATTACCGGCCACAACCAGCTATGGACCCAAGACAAGGAGTTCGTGCTCCAGTCAGACCACAGGTAGTACGAGGACCAGGCATACCTATAGGAAGACCAAATTACCCTGTAATGCCGAGACAACCTGAAGTAGGAAGGAGACTAAGACCAATTCAAGTGGCCAAATGCATGAGAAATCATTATGATGGCTCGGGTGAACCCTATAATCATATAGCAGAATTTAAACAAGTAGTTAGAGCCGAGCAGGTAGATGACTTCATGATTCAATATGAATCCTTTGGCCTCACCTTGTCAGACACAGCCCTGGCCTGGTTTGAGCCATTGGATCCAAATACCTTTCAGAACATGGATCAAGTGTATCAAGAAATGATTGAAGAATTTACCAAGTCTGGAATCAAGAACAATTCTTCGTCATTAATCCACAGCTTCAAGCAAGCTCCAACTGAGTCAGTCAGATTGGCTGCCAGGAGATTCAAGCAGTATGTGGATAGATGCCCCGTAGAGGAGAGACCAACACAAAACAAGATGGTATCATTGTTCTTAGAAGGACTATTGAACGGAACCTTGAGGTCATTAGTGTACGTGAAGAGAGTTCAAACTCTGCAAGAGTGTATGAAGGAATGTATAGACCTAGAGGATAACCTTGCAGGAGACTTGAAAATACCCCAAGGAAGTGTGAAAAGTGAAGAGTCATCAAATAGCACATCGAACCCTAAAAACAACATTGAGGAAATTGCTGACTTGCTAGCAAAAAAACTGAATATGCAAGGACAGAGGAATTATCCCGCCAATCCTATGAGAACGCCTATGCTTAGAAGATGTACGCAGTGCGGAGGGGATCATCCTTCTCACTTGTGTACTAGGGGAGTAGTCCCACCACCTGCCTATGCTCCTCATAGACCCTCTGTCCCAGGACCACTGCAGTATTGCAGCATAGAGCAGAGATACACAAATCATAGCACGGAGAACTGCCCTTACAATAGGCAAACCAGACCCACCCAGCCTTATGTGAGACCATATGGATATCCGCAGAACCAGCAGGGAGGAGAAGCTTTTAGATATCCCTCATATCAGCCGCAGGCACCAATAGCACGACCATACACATACCAAGGATATACACAGCCTCAGCCAGTGCTAGGACAACAACCGCCCCACCCTCAGAACGTTGTCCCAGTTAAAATAGCGCAACCAGAGGAAAACTTAGAAAGGGCTATAGTACCAGCCACGCCTTTGACTAGTAGTGAACCATGTGACTCATTTTACGAACCTAGTCTAGGAATATACTCAGGTTATGAGAGCTCAATGATGGATTATGGGCAACAATATGACCCATATGCTTATGGCATGGAGACGCCGGAGAGTTCATACAACTACGAGCAAGATTATGTACCATTAATGTACACAGCTCCTAGAGCAACCATGCCACCTCGACCAATGAATAGACCACCTGTACCTAGAGGACCATGCTACAGATGTGGAGGTGACCACTATATCAGAGAATGTACATTACCGAACCCACCACCACCACAACGAATTTGGGAAGGTTACTGTAGCGATTGCGGAAAGGAACATCTCTTCAGAGATTGTCCTAAGAACCCAAACAAAGTCACATCTAATGTACAGATTAACGTGATAGAGGTAATTGAATCGTCAGGGAGTGATAAAGAGTACACTATACCTTTAAAAGCCATAACAAGAGCAAAGGCTAGAGAAAACCCTGATAAAACCGAAGAAAATAACCAAAGTGACAAAGAGGGAAATACACCCATCCCTCACAGAGTAGAAGACTCAGAAGAACCAGAAAAAAGTATCACCAGTAAACGATCCCAAAGATGGAAGCAAAGGAGAGACAGGATAAAAGAAAAGAAATTGTTGCAAAAGAAGGAAAATGAAAAGAGTAAACACAATTCAACAGAAGAAGCACGGGTGGAAGAAGAAAATAAAATGGAGGAAGAAAAGAAGGAGGTAGGATCGGTATTAGCAGACACAATGCCTGAAGATTTAGCGATGTGGATTCAGGCATACAAAGCGAGAATAAAAGCAGGACCTATCATAGAACGACATGAGAGAGAATATCCGAGAGGCGACTTAGAGAAAGAAAGATTGGAAATCTGCAAAAAATTGATAGAAGTTGCCCAACAAACATTAGAAAAACCCGCATCACCTTTACCAAACAACCGAATTTGCGAGGAAAAATTCCAAGAGTGTCTAAACAATCCGGAAAAGCATAACGTAAGTAGACCTCTGGATAATGAAATTGGTGTTGAAAGAAAGGAAGGATCCATAGTCCCTGAAACAGAAGGAGACTGGACTAAGGATTTATGGGCGAGAGTTCAAGAGGACAAGTGGAAAAAGGTGGAAAGGATGGAACCGCCCTTTGAAGAACTGAAAGCAGAAAACGAAATGGAAGATTCAATACCTGAACTTAATTCAGAAGAAATTTTTCCAATGGATGCAAGTGACAAAGAAGCCGAAGACGATGTAAAGGAGCTACCTAATTACACCGAGGAATACGAGCACAACTCAGAATTGTATCGCATTCCATCAATACAAAGACGGGAAACGAATCAATCAGTTCAAACATCGGAAATCATACAACGCATTAGGGAAGTGAAAATCCCATGTACCTTAACGTTCGAAGAACTGTTAAAGGTAAAACCACATTTAAAAGAGAAATTGATCGATCAATGGGAAGTCAAGGAGGAAAAGAAGGAGGTAGATGACGAATTAAAAACGGTGAGAATTCCAGTGGATAAAGTAGGAGACTTTAGTGAAGGAGATGAAGGAAATACCTGTCTTCCAATCACCTATAGGGGTTACACGACCAAAGCCATATTAGATTCAGGAGCTGGTGTAGGCATTGCTACCAAAGAAATTTGGGAGAAATGGGGAAAACCAGCATTGAGACCAACACGTATGAAAATTCAGATGGCCGATGGACATACAGAAAGACCCTTAGGATTGTTGGAACGAGTAGTCTTCACTACTTGCGGAGTGGAATTCGAGCATACCTTAGCAATTTGTCACTTTGAAAGGCCGAGCAACTATGAGATGATCTTGGGAAGGCCATTCATGAGACAGCTAAAGGTAGTACAAGATTGGGGAAAGGATGCAGTGTACCTACAACACGCAGGAGTCACCACTAGGATCAACCTACATACGTATACATATCAAGATGTACCACCTCTGCAATGGAATCAAGTCCATAAAGAGGAAGACGATCGATCGATTCATAGTGCAGGTTCTAGTGACCAATCCTGGATGAACGAGGACACTCATCTATGGATATGCCAAGCTGCAAAAAAGGAGGAAGAGAGAAGAAAGAGTTGGCAGCAAAAACAAGGCATAGTGAGATCGGTACAAGATCCAGCTTATATGCCACAAGTATTTCCAGATGAGGAGTTCGAACCTCATGGTTGGATGGAAATCTTAGCCACCCTCGATGTGTGTGTAAACGAAGAAGTGGTAACTATGAACGAATGTATTGACGAGGAGGGTTATGACATTAGTCTGTATATGGCAGTCCTTCAGGAGGCAGAAGACGGAGAAGTATTTGAGAAAGACTGGAAGGAGGACTACGAGAGCATTGAAATGGAATCAGAACCTATGGATCTAGGGATTAGTACCACCAACATGGACATCACTGCCAACGAACAACATAAGGATCTCACACAAAAGGAAGAATTAGAAGTTGAAAGGGAGTTGGAAGATGACGATAATAAGCTTCAAGACCAATTTGAGGTACCAGCGCATTTCAAAAAGTATGAAGTAGAAGAGAGGAAGATTGCTATTCAAATGCCTAAAAGAGAGGCACAACCGGGAATAGCATATGATAATAAAGAGCAGACCAAGAAAATAGTTGTAACCATGGAAGGAGGAGAGGAACGATGTACTTTCATAGGACAGGATGTCTCAGAGGAAGAAGAACGAGAGTTAATTCAACTCATAAGAGAATATCGGGATGTCTTCGCTTGGACTTATAAGGATTTAAAAGGAGTAGATCCATCTATATGTGCGCATAGAATCCCCATGACATCCGAAGCCAAACCTTCCAAACAGAGACCTTATACTTATAATGAGGTGTATTCAGCCAAGATAAAAGAAGAAATAGATAAGCTGTTGGATGCTGGATTCATATATGAGATAGAACACACAGAATGGGTATCGCCATTAGTGGTAGTGCCCAAGAAAAACGGAAAATTGAGAGTGTGCATAAATCTGAAGAAGGTGAATGCAGCCACCATACGTGATAGCTACCCATTACCGATTACGGATCATCTATTGGAGAGGGTAGCAGGTAAAGAGGTCTATAGCTTCCTAGATGGTTTCTCTGGATACAATCAGGTGGCTATTGCGACTGAGGACCAACACAAGACAGCTTTTGCCACTGAATGGGGTGTGTATGCATTCAGAGTGATGCCCTTTGGACTCACTAATGCACCAGCTACCTTCCAACGATTAATGTGTCACGTTTTTAAGGAATTCTTGAAAAAAAGCATGGAAGTGTATGTAGATGATCTTTGCACATATTCCAATCAAAGACCCGATCACATACCGGAATTAAGGAAGATATTCAACAAATGTAGACAGTATAGAGTCTGCCTAAACCCAGAAAAATGTGTCTTCATGGTAAGACAAGGCAAAATACTAGGACACATAGTTTCTAGAAATGGGATATCGACGGATGAGGATAAGATTAAAGTCATATTGGACTTACCTAGACCCAAAAATGTGAAGGAAGTACAAGCTTTTATGGGACATTGTGGATATTACCGTAGGTTTATTCACATGTATGCCATAATAGCCAAGCCCTTATACGGTCTATTGACTCAGTTCATTTGGACAGACGAGTGTGAGAAGGCCTTCAACGAGCTTAAAAAGAGGCTGAGTACAGCCCCAATACTAAAATCACCCAACTGGAATAAGCCTTTTCATATTCATGTTGATGCTTCGAACTACGCAATTGGATGTATCCTAGCTCAACCGGCTGACGAAGGAAAGCTTGACCATCCAATCGCTTATGCGAGTAGACAATTAAACCAAGCCGAAAGAAATTACACAACTACAGAAAGAGAAGGCTTAGGAATGGTTTATGCAGTCAAGAAGTTTAGACATTACCTCTTAGCCAACAAATTCAAGTTCTTCATAGACCATCAAGCTTTGTTGTATTTAGTCAATAAACCTTGTAGCACAGGAAGGTTGGTGCGATGGTTCTTGTTATTAATGGAGTTTGACTTTGAGGTAATAGTCAAAAAAGGAAACACACATGTGAGAGCAGACCATCTTTCTAGGTTAAAACACGGAGAGCCACCAAGCGGAGTTCCTGATGATTTGCCAGACACCTATCTTTTTAACCTGGAAGTATGTCCTCAATGGGCCGAGAAATTGATCCCAATACTTACACATGGACCTAAAGAGGGGATCACGCCAAACCGAAAGCAAGATCTTTGGAAGACTAAGAACCTTCACATTATTGCTGGAAGTTTGTACCACCAGGATTCAAGCGGACTGTTGATGAGATGTGTGGAGGAAGATGAACAACAAATGTGGCTTCAGAAAGCACACATAAATCAATGGAACACTCACTTGGACGCAACGGGAACATGGCAAACACTCAAGAGATTCGGCATATATTGGCCAACCATGCAACGAGATGCACATCATTATGTGTCAAACTGTCAAACCTGTCAAGAACAAATCCCAGGAGAGAACTCTACGTTATGCTATTCTACAATAGCACCAAGGTGGAGCATGCCTTTAGTAAAGTTCTTGAAAACTCGAGAGTACCCTGAGGGAGCTACCCTAGCAAGAAAACGTGCTCTTGAAGAACAGAGCAAAGATTACGTCATCCTAGGAAAACAACTCTTTAAACGCGGAAAGGATAACCAGCTAAGATTGTGCATTCATGAAAATGAATATCTCTCTGTATTAGAAATGGCACACGCAGGAGCTGCGGGAGGACATTTCTCAGCAGATAGAACAGTCAAGATGATTCTCTTTGCAGGCCTGTGGTGGCCAACTCTACATATGGACGCAGAGACATACGTGAGAAGCTGTGAAACATGTCAGAGAGCAAAATATCCTATTAGAAGAGATGACATGCCGTTAAGACCCATGGTTTGTGCGAGAGCATTTACCAAATGGGGAATTGACTTCATAGGACCTATCAATCCACCTGCGAAAGGGTCACATGCGGAATACATCATAGTAGCCACCGATTACTTGACTAAGTGGGTAGAAGCAAAAGCCACTAGAAAGAATGATGCTCAAACTACAGCAAAATTTCTCTTTGAGCACATATTCACACGCTTTGGACTACCGATTGAGATAGTAAGTGATCGAGGAACGCATTTCTTAAACGAAGTCATTGAATCGCTAATGAATGAATTCTTAGTGATTCATAAAAAATCAGCCCCATACCACCCTCAAGCTAATGGGCAAGCTGAAAGTTCCAACAAAGTACTTTGTACTATATTGACAAAGATTGTCAATAATGGAAGGTCAGATTGGGACAAACAATTGCATCACGCAATTTGGGCCTTCCGAGTGGCATATAAAACGGCTATTGGAACTACACCTTTCAATTTAGTGTATGGGCAAAATGCAATTTTGCCAATTGATTTCTTAGTACCTACATTGAGAGTGGCCCAACAGTATGAGTGGAACGGTCATGAATTATCTCAGCAATTGGATCAAATTGAAAAGCTGCACGAGACAAGACTGCAAGCGGTGGCGGGCATTTATGCAGCCAAACGGAGACAAAAGGCTTATTATGATGCACATATAAAAGACAAGGGACTGAAAGAAGGCGATTTAGTCCTAGTATACACACTCAAACAGCATGCAAAGAAACTACAGAAACGTGGATATGGACCTATGATCATAAATCGAATCTCCACTAGTGGTGCAGTCAATCTCGCCACACTAGACGGAGATATTCTTCCCAACTACATCAGTGGTTGCAGAGTGAAAAGATTTATGGAGCCTCTAACGGATCAAATGTTAGCGCGACTCTTAGGAGCTCAGAGTAGAAAAAAGGAAGAAGAACGCATACGCGAAGAAGCGAGGCAAGAAGCCCTAGAACGTATCAGAAAACGGAAAGAGTGGATGAGAGAAAGAGACGAGAGATATAGATTAGGAGAAGAACTCATCCCCATGGCTAATTTTAGAGCCACTGAGAACTCAGGACAACAAAGAAGACAACCTTATTTGAATCTGGGGGCAGGACGAAAAGAGTACCACTTAGTGGATGCTCTTATAGACACAGGAGCAGCAATAAGCTGTATTAGATTTTCCTTGTCTCAAAGACTTAAAGAGGAGTTACGGCCATCGAAGGCACAGCTAATTGGAATAGGAGGAAAAGTTACTCCATGCATAGGTGAGATCACTTTACCTTTACATATGGGGAACAACACAATGGAGCAGAGACTTTTAGTTTGTCAGGACCAGGATTTGCTTGAAGATGTGGTGCTAGGCCAAGATTGGATATACGAATATGAGGTAACCATTCAATTGGCTTTAGGCTACATCTCGGCCAGAATAGGACCTCGTGAAGTATATAGTTTGCTGGACGAACGACCACCCAAAGCTGCTATTATAGAGCCAGAAGTTCATCCTAATGAACAAAGTCATGATTGTATGTTCCCTAGCAATATAGGAACCCCATCGTCAAGTACTTCATGTGAAAATACTGTGAGTCCTGTGTGCACTCCATCCTTGAGTTTAGAGAGTCACAAGAGTGCACAAGAACATGAAATTAAGCACAGAGAACCACAAAGCCCAAGAAAAAATATTCCTCTGCAAGACGTGAAGTCTACACCCGTGAAAGTGTACCCCATTCCACATTCTACACGAGCTTGGATAAGAAAGGACCAAAAGAAGGCCTATCTTCAGCAACAGAAAAGTCTTCGACAGCAGCATGAGCACTTGTATAAGAAGACAAAGAATTTCGGACACTTTCAGCAACCACGACTCAAGAGCATATGGATCCCAAAGAAGCTGATAACTGCACAACCTGATCGAACCAAAATATGGATCCCAAAGTCAAGTACTCCAAGGACAACCATCCCAAGCAAGGAGCAACATCGAAAGGGCTATCGTACTCAACAGGGTCAACAGGCACATCAAACGAGAAAGAGGACATATTGGAGGAAGAAGGAATCTCCAAATGCAATACAAACCGACTTGAAATTCCCAAAACAGAATCAGAAGACATACAGCCGAAAACGAACAGCATTCATCAAGAAGGTGGAGAACACAGTACGTCGCACCCAAGTGAAACAAATCTGGAGGCCGAAAGACAAGACAAGCTGCATACATCGGGCAACTACTTCCAATTGCACACATGAGGAGTTGTCAAGATCCAGAGTATGCATGATAGGGCCACATTACAAGGCCAAGCATTCGGCACGTCCTTCTTCTACTTTCAGATAGTATCGCACATTTTCCCTTTGGAAATAGGAGAGCACTTGTACATACTTAAAATATTACTCCAATAACATTTCCCTAACCGCTTCGGCTATGTACTAACTTTTATGTTTTCTTTCAGCAAAAAAAAATATATATAAAAATACATGAAAAATTCAGGTATTACCTTTCTCACACCCACGGGAAAGGGACGACACCATGCACTCGGAGCGACATCGAATTAATAATCAACATATGGAGGAGGATTTATGGAAAACATGTGGATACTAATTCATCCTCTATATTGAGTGCAGATGACATCTTCTGACTCAGAAGCTACACAGCAGGAAGAGGAACTACTTCTTCCATTGGGGTCAATAACCAAGGTCAGAGGACATTGGTTTCGAGATGACCAACCTATCTCGGAACTTCTATTCATGGCCACCATCAAGATTATGGACAGGGACCACTATTTCCCCATCATGTCACAGGATTTCAAGACCATAATACAAGGGCTACCACATATCGAGGAAGTATGGACTCAAGCTGGAATTGAAGCATTCTTGAAAATACCTATATGCGTGCCAGACTTCCAAAGGTGTACACAGGTAATGAATACCATGCAGCCTGCTGCTACAAAGATTTCAGTTCCAGAAGCCACGGTTTTGGACAAGGTAGGCACATGGAAGACCATTCAATTCACTCATGAATTGATCAATAAGACCTTTGGATGGAATCAAGAAGGCATTACCAATGTCAAGGAAGAATGCCATGACCCCAAGAAAAGATCCTTCCTGGAGATTAACAGAGTAGATATCGAAGATGCAGTACGTCTGGTACACCAACACTTTTGTTTCCCTGGCATGAACAGATACACCGCACCACAAAAAATTGTAGTACAACTCCTATCGCATGCCATGAGACAGATAGGAAACAAAGTGAATCTCACAGGCTACGTACAAGAGCGATTGTTTGAAGCTCAGAAGAAATGGGGGCAAAAGAAGTTCCTGAACGGTGGTTCAGCTTTGACCTTATTGATATATGAAGCCCTAGACATGAGACACTGCTTACGAGAGATGCCAACAGCAGAAGGACTAGCAAGGTATGCAAAATCCGCTTCTGTCCCTAAGAAAAAGAAAGCAGCAATTGTGATGGAAGAGGCCGGAACCAGCACACAGAAGCCCATGAGGGGTACAAAACGCTTGCGAGAAGAAGAAGCCCAAGCAACACCGCAGTCCAAGAGAACACATCTCTTGCCTAAGGTCACGACGGCTCAAATGCCGATTTCAAAAAGAGACTTGTCTGCTGCCCTCGAGGAAACACACCAGTATATGCAAGGGCAGGTAAATCTAAATGTCCAAGGACATCAGTATAGACAAGCGAGTCAAAGTCAGCAAAAACAGAGTACAGAAACACCTCCAAAACAACCTGGAAGATACCAAGAATTGGGCATTGATGACTCAAGTACGGATACGGAATCCAGTCCTGAGAAAGACACGCTAGATACTGATATCAGGACAGAAACCTATGAAGAGGAAGGACCGGAATTCAATCAAATGGAAGTGACACCGGACAGCCAGAAGGGAAAAGAAAAGAAGATGGATGATGCTCAGGAACAGGAGCATGTCATTCAATTGAATGACACTACCAAAGTAAGCATCAAGGAGGACACAACTACTGGGGTTACACATGTCAAGATACCTATTAAAGAGGAAGAACAAACCCCAAAGAATATGGATGCGGGAGAGATCCCACAAAAAGAACAAACAATAATCGAGGTGCCTGATGACACACCTCAAGCACAGGATGAAAACATGAGGGCTGAGCCACGGATACAGCTTCAAATCAGGCAGCCCCATGATACCACTTTACACATTGCCCAAGGCAAAGACGTGACTACAGGAGAAGAGCCTTCAATACCGAAAACATGGCTCAATGTGGATGTAACTCAACTAAAACCTGTGGTAAAGCAAATGATCCAGACAGCCATGGACACCCAGCAACAAATGATGGATACAGATGCTGAATATGATCAAGCACGAAGAGAAAAAAATCAGTTTCAACTCATGAGCGAACAGCTATCGGCACAGCTAATCGCGGCACAAAAAGAGGTGGCAAACAAAAATACTGAAGTTCAAGCAATCAAGACACAATATGACGAATCCATTGCCCAAAATCAAAAGCTGCTTACACAACTAGAAGAGTTGCAACAATTACACAAAGCAAGCGAGGCTGAGAAAGAAAAAATGAGGATGCGAAGCGTACTATTAGAGCAACAACTCAAGCTATATCTCGAAGAGAACGACAGCCTGCGCGATAGGAATAAAGAATTAATGAAATCATTATTATATGATCAACCACTGATACAACAAGGCCCCGCAGAAACTAAAGAACAGGAATTAAAAGAACAGATAGCGGAGTATGCCAAATTGCTACAACAAGCTAAGGGAGTACAAGAAGAATCAGAACGGCGGCACGATCAAGAAATGAGTGAGCTCAAGAGGCAGCTGAATTCAGCACAGGCCAAACTGGTACAGAGCTACAGTGAAAACATGGATCACGTAGCCGACATAGGTAAAGAGCTCCTAGCCACCAAAGAAAAACTCGGTGAGGCCTTACAAAAGATAAAAGAAAAAGAAGAATGCATTGAAGAGCTAAAGACTAGGCAGAAAGGCAAAGAACCGATCGGGACATCAGTAGTGCCAGAAACAGAACATCCTACTGACGAGGTAGAGGTAAGCCCTCTATCTCAACCGATCTATCATTCTCCAATGCATGAGCAGATGGCGGATATGTATGATGATCACCCAATGCCATACACTGCAGAAATAAGTCAGAAGGAACGGGCACTAGTGGTGTCCCGATTGACGGAAAGTTTTGAAAATGAAGTCATCAAGGTCATGAAGGAAGCCAAAATCAAAGGTAAAGACTTGGAGAAGATCATAAAGCCTTTCAACATTCCATATGGACTGCTGAAAGAGAAAACAAGGCAATATATAAAGAAGGTTACGCACAAAAGCCCAGATGAGCAGCTCAATTTCAAGAATGACACATTCACGTACACTCAAGCAGAGTTTGAAGCTGCACAGCCAGTGTGGAGGAGAAAGTTTTTGGAGAAACATCCCACACTACGGGTGCACTGGGAGGCCGCACCTTATTTATTCCAGGTAAACCCTTCATTTTGCCCAATACCACGCAGAAGGGAGCCAACGGAATTTTTGGCTTTACAACGTGGCGGCAATATTAATAAACAGTGGCTCAACTATCCGATGTTACCTAGCCCGCCGCATAATTATTTGCCAACCGAGGATTATATGATCAAGACCATAGAATTTTGGCTACAAAACTATGCGACTGTACCAGATTTAGCAGTTAAGATGACAAATAAAATACTTGGTATGCTACTTACAGTCCTGAAGGTTTTCAAACATGCGGCATATACATTTTTGAACTTCATCGGCATAAATCAAGGCACCGATATCCTTATCTTCGATCTATCAGTGATGCCGAGCCGCCCCACAATAATGGCATATTATTCTAGACTCATGTTTTTGCCAAGTCCATACATGCAAATATTTGAAGAAGCATTTTTTACAGGATTTTTTGAAATAGATTCAGAGATATTTTTAAAGATGTCATCAAATCTGAATGCCAGACTAGTGGCATATGAATTAAGCTTCTTCACAGATCATAGACAACCGCCCAACGATGGAGTCAAAGCAGAACAATGGAAACAGATCATGATACGTGAAGCCAATCTGCTAAATGACACAGAGCAACAAGTGTACAGAACATATGCCCGGCGCTTATCAAAGCCTGTCGGGGACGACAGAGTTCAGGAGGGGGGCAGTGTTGAGGGCGAGACGAGTAAGAAGAGGAAAAAAAGAAAGCAACGAAAGAAACAGCTTCACTAAAAGCCAAATTTGAAGATAGACAAATGTAAAGATACATCTCTGCAGGAAGCCCCGCAGGGGCGCAACACCCATCTCTGCACAGAGCCCCGCAGGGGCACGCACCAGGCTACAAAGCTTAACCCCGGGGTCCAGAGGAGTGGATTTTTCAAACATCAAAGTAGGACCAAAAGTTAGAAAGGGGTAGAGGCTGAAAAGTTGAAGAGGGTGACTAAGAATAGCACATTCCTAGTCACTGGTGGCGTGCGTGGCAACCCAAGTCAACAGGCAAGGCGACTACATCAGGCTCTCGAGTAGTAGAGCTTGAATCAAGAAGGCCATCGAATCTGCATGTCTGTTTAACTGCAGACAATACTGACCACAGGGCGCGTGCGCGAAGCAAAGTCTGTCAAAAGAAGCGAAGTCTGTCAAGGGACGACAGAGGCGAAGAGGGGGAGAGTGTTGCAGAGCCAAAGAGCGCACAAAGCAGAGAAAAAGACGGGCCCCAAAATTTTTCCGATCTGGACCAAATATCTTTGTAACATATTCATTTGTGTAATATATTTCCCTTGTAAAGGCACTAGAGGAGTCCTCTAGATGCATTCCCATAGTAGAATAGAAGCTTACCCATGTAAAATAGTAGGAAATTAGCTCTTAGGGAATAAAGTGCCGGTCACTTGTGTGAAAGGACCATTTTTAGGGCACTAGTATATAAGTCAAATGTGACTCTTTGTAAAGGACTTTTTGCCATTGTGAGAATAGAGAGCACAGAAATTCGAATTTGTGTCTTCTTCCCTCTTCATCTTCTTCTTCGCGAGCTTGTATGCATGTGTATTGCTTGGAAAGAGTGCTTGTGAGTGTGATCTATCCTTGAGAGTGTTTCTTTGCTGTAGGAGAGGTGTGTGCGAGGTGTAGGAGGTGCTGAAGTGTAGGAAAGTATTCCCGCGACTCAGTATTTCTGTCATAACTTGAAGTAGGAGTGTCGGAATTGCGTGAAACCACTGCCGTTGGATGCGTCTTCTCGAGAGCTTCGAAACGCATATGCTATTTGCTATGTTTGGAGCTCGGAGCTAGGAGAAAAGTCCAAAATACTGACGGATGCTGCACCAAGTATCGTTTCGTCTTGACCTACAGTTGAAGCTTGTTAGGATAAGTGTTTTTCTCATTTTCACTTTTGAGTAATACTTTTGCATTGACCATTACACGTGTGCATGTCTTCATACACTCGGCTAGGTTAGTATACTCTTTGGATTGATAAATTAAAAGCGTGTATCCCCACTATATGCACTTGTGAGGGGATTGAGGTACAGTCTCTTTCTCCGCAAGTCCCTAAGTTGAAGCTTAGGTCAACACACTTTTTGGCAAACAAAAATACTGAAGTTCAAGCAATCAAGACACAATATGACGAATCCATTGCCCAAAATCAAAAGCTGCTTACACAACTAGAAGAGTTGCAACAATTACACAAAGCAAGCGAGGCTGAGAAAGAAAAAATGAGGATGCGAAGCGTACTATTAGAGCAACAACTCAAGCTATATCTCGAAGAGAACGACAGCCTACGCGATAGGAATAAAGAATTAATGAAATCATTATTATATGATCAACCACTGATACAACAAGGCCCCGCAGAAACTAAAGAACAGGAATTAAAAGAACAGATAGCGGAGTATGCCAAATTGCTACAACAAGCTAAGGGAGTACAAGAAGAATCAGAACGGCGGCACGATCAAGAAATGAGTGAGCTCAAGAGGCAGCTGAATTCAGCACAGGCCAAACTGGTACAGAGCTACAGTGAAAACATGGATCACGTAGCCGACATAGGTAAAGAGCTCCTAGCCACCAAAGAAAAACTCGGTGAGGCCTTACAAAAGATAAAAGAAAAAGAAGAATGCATTGAAGAGCTAAAGACTAGGCAGAAAGGCAAAGAACCGATCGGGACATCAGTAGTGCCAGAAACAGAACATCCTACTGACGAGGTAGAGGTAAGCCCTCTATCTCAACCGATCTATCATTCTCCAATGCATGAGCAGATGGCGGATATGTATGATGATCACCCAATGCCATACACTGCAGAAATAAGTCAGAAGGAACGGGCACTAGTGGTGTCCCGATTGACGGAAAGTTTTGAAAATGAAGTCATCAAGGTCATGAAGGAAGCCAAAATCAAAGGTAAAGACTTGGAGAAGATCATAAAGCCTTTCAACATTCCATATGGACTGCTGAAAGAGAAAACAAGGCAATATATAAAGAAGGTTACGCACAAAAGCCCAGATGAGCAGCTCAATTTCAAGAATGACACATTCACGTACACTCAAGCAGAGTTTGAAGCTGCACAGCCAGTGTGGAGGAGAAAGTTTTTGGAGAAACATCCCACACTACGGGTGCACTGGGAGGCCGCACCTTATTTATTCCAGGTAAACCCTTCATTTTGCCCAATACCACGCAGAAGGGAGCCAACGGAATTTTTGGCTTTACAACGCGGCGGCAATATTAATAAACAGTGGCTCAACTATCCGATGTTACCTAGCCCGCCGCATAATTATTTGCCAACCGAGGATTATATGATCAAGACCATAGAATTTTGGCTACAAAACTATGTGACTGTACCAGATTTAGCAGTTAAGATGACAAATAAAATACTTGGTATGCTACTTACAGTCCTGAAGGTTTTCAAACATGCGGCATATACATTTTTGAACTTCATCGGCATAAATCAAGGCACCGATATCCTTATCTTCGATCTATCAGTGATGCCGAGCCGCCCCACAATAATGGCATATTATTCTAGACTCATGTTTTTGCCAAGTCCATACATGCAAATATTTGAAGAAGCATTTTTTACAGGATTTTTTGAAATAGATTCAGAGATATTTTTAAAGATGTCATCAAATCTGAATGCCAGACTAGTGGCATATGAATTAAGCTTCTTCACAGATCATAGACAACCGCCCAACGATGGAGTCAAAGCAGAACAATGGAAACAGATCATGATACGTGAAGCCAATCTGCTAAATGACACAGAGCAACAAGTGTACAGAACATATGCCCGGCGCTTATCAAAGCCTGTCGGGGACGACAGAGTTCAGGAGGGGGGCAGTGTTGAGGGCGAGACGAGTAAGAAGAGGAAAAAAAGAAAGCAACGAAAGAAACAGCTTCACTAAAAGCCAAATTTGAAGATAGACAAATAGCCAAAATTTTTCCGATCTGGACCAAATATCTTTGTAACATATTCATTTGTGTAATATATTTCCCTTGTAAAGGCACTAGAGGAGTCCTCTAGATGCATTCCCATAGTAGAATAGAAGCTTACCCATAGTGTTGCAGAGCCAAAGAGCGCACAAAGCAGAGAAAAAGACGGGCCCCAAAATTTTTCCGATCTGGACCAAATATCTTTGTAACATATTCATTTGTGTAATATATTTCCCTTGTAAAGGCACTAGAGGAGTCCTCTAGATGCATTCCCATAGTAGAATAGAAGCTTACCCATGTAAAATAGTAGGAAATTAGCTCTTAGGGAATAAAGTGCCGGTCACTTGTGTGAAAGGACCATTTTTAGGGCACTAGTATATAAGTCAAATGTGACTCTTTGTAAAGGACTTTTTGCCATTGTGAGAATAGAGAGCACAGAAATTCGAATTTGTGTCTTCTTCCCTCTTCATCTTCTTCTTCGCGAGCTTGTATGCATGTGTATTGCTTGGAAAGAGTGCTTGTGAGTGTGATCTATCCTTGAGAGTGTTTCTTTGCTGTAGGAGAGGTGTGTGCGAGGTGTAGGAGGTGCTGAAGTGTAGGAAAGTATTCCCGTGACTCAGTATTTCTGTCATAACTTGAAGTAGGAGTGTCGGAATTGCGTGAAACCACTGCCATTGGATGCGTCTTCTCGAGAGCTTCGAAACGCATATGCTATTCGCTATGTTTGGAGCTCGGAGCTAGGAGAAAAGTCCAAAATACTGACGGCTGCTGCACCAAGTATCGTTTCGTCTTGACCTACAGTTGAAGCTTGTTAGGATAAGTGTTTTTCTCATTTTCACTTTTGAGTAATACTTTTGCATTGACCATTACACGTGTGCATGTCTTCATACACTCGGCTAGGTTAGTATACTCTTTGGATTGATAAATTAAAAGCGTGTATCCCCACTATATGCACTTGTGAGGGGATTGAGGTACAGTCTCTTTCTCCGCAAGTCCCTAAGTTGAAGCTTAGGTCAACATGTGCCTATAATGCCAAAGTGCAGGGAACAACAACAGTAAATGCAATTATACAAGAACCAGGACAGCCTGCCACCCACTATGTACCACCTCAAAGGAGAAATAATCAGCAGCAAGGATACAGAAATTTTAGAGGATAGAGGAATACCAACTATAATGGAAATCGTTGGCAGACAGGAACATCACAAGAAGGTAATGCCTTGCCACCACCTCGCTGTCATTTTTGCGGTGAATTTGGTCACATCAAAAGATTCTGTAAAGATGCAGCTGAATATGATCAGAGGAAAAAAGAGCGTCAGAACCCAATGATAAATATGGTTCATATCACACCAATAGAAACACAAGCCGCAGTAGTTCAGACCCGATCCGGTAAGCCGTTGCAACCAACAACTGAAGTATTCGAACCAGGTGTTCGTGAGCAACAAAGAATGCATGAAAAAGCTAGTCAGTGGATCACCACAGAACCTCCAGTGTTCCCAGATCCAATTCCGGTGACACAAGTTCCGCTGCCAAAGGAAATCGTGCAAGAGAAAGAGTCAATCCCAGTAACCGATGCATCATCTTCAGAATCAGTAAAAAATTACAAGGTAAGTAGATCAGGCATGGGAAATTTTATCTAAAGCATCCATTACTCTTCCTCTTGGACAATTACTGGCATTAGTACCAGGTGTTCGGCAACAATTCCAGCAGCAGTTCAGTTCTGCGTCTTCCTGCATTCCGGCAACAGCGACAGTACAACGGGAAACTGACTCCACGGTGGATCACTCGATTCCTTTAATTACGGTATGATACAAAAATAATAAAATTACTCAAGTATTAATTGATGGTGGGTTCGATGTAAACTTAACTACTGCAACACTTTGTAAAAAGTTAGGATGGACCGAAATTGAACCTGTGCAGTTTTTTGTTAGAATGGCCGATCAATCCAGAGTCCACCCAGTAGGACTTGTACGGAATGTCCCCATTACTTTGCAGGGTACAACTTTTAAGATGACTTTCGTAGTTTTAGAACTACCGGAGTCTAGTCTTGATTATAATCTTCTTTTCGGTCGTCCTTGGTTGAAACAAGCTAAGGTTATACAAGATTGGTCCGCACAAGAACTCACTTTCAAAGACAATAACCAAAAATATGTTGTAAAATTAGATGCTATTCAGCCCTGTGAACTACATGCTAGACCTTATGTGGCAGAACCAGTCCACATGCTAGATGGTTTATCCGATGATGAAGAAGAAGAATTTTTGAAGAACAACAAAGATTTAATTTCCTTAGGGACTGTTGATTTACAATCTGTTGTAGATCACTGGAATCCGGCAATTTGTACGGTGATGCCTGTGACCGAAGAAGTAGAAACAGAAAATACTGCTGCTAAGGATGAAACTGCTATACAACAACTTTTACAATCAGTCGATGATTCAGAAAAACCTCGTCAATTCTATGTTCCAGAAGATCAGTTGATCACATACAATTTAGGGGATGAAGTTAATCC
Source organism: Ceratopteris richardii (assembly GCA_020310875.1). NCBI lineage: Eukaryota > Viridiplantae > Streptophyta > Polypodiopsida > Polypodiales > Pteridaceae > Ceratopteris > Ceratopteris richardii. The sequence goes on from CM035437.1 coordinate 88,736,163, forward strand.
ACGACCTGTCAAAATAAAGGAAGGATTGTCTAAAGTATTTCAAGCAGATCTGATTCAGTTACTTCGTGAGTTCGTTGATGTTTTTGCATGGGATTACCGTGACATGAAGGGTCTGGACCCTCACATATATCAGCATCGAGTTGTACTTAAACCGGAGGCAAAACCAATTAAACAACCCAGCTACAGGATGAATCCTAACTATGCAGCACAGGTAAAGGCAGAGCTTGATAGGTTATTAAAAGTTGGATTCATTGTACCAGTAGAACATGCTGAGTGGATATCACCCATTGTTATCGTCCCTAAGAAGAATAAGCAGCTACGCATATGTGTGGATTACCGGAAACTGAATGCACCTACGGTGCCAGATCCGTTTCCTCTTCCATTTCTTGATACAATGCTGGATAGAGTGGCTGGGCATGAAATGTATTCATTTCTGGATGGATATAGTGGGTATAATCAGGCCAGAATGGCTGAGGAAGATATACCAAAAACAACATTCATTACCAATTGGGGTGTTTTTGCTTGTACAGTTATGTGGTTTGGATTAAGAAATGCTCCTAGTAATTTTCAACGATGTATGCAGGAAATCTTCTCCCCCTATCTTACTTCTTTCATGCAAGTATATGTAGATGATTTCTCTTTATTTGGTAAGACGGTAGCACACCTGTATCATTTACGGTGTTGCTTTGAGAAGTGTCGTGAATACAGACTCTGCTTGAACCCAAACAAGTCTGTGTTTGCGGTTTCATGTGGTAAGCTGCTTGGCCATATTGTGTCTGCACAAGGCATACAAGTCGATCCAGATAAAATTGCAGCTGTGTTAGAAGCACCTGTGCCTACTACGCCGAAAGAAGTCATGCGGTTCATGGGTCAAGTCAGGTGGCATGGTCGACATTTATGGTGGCTTGCTCATTTAGCAATACCTCTCAATAGATTAATAACCAGTACTCCTCGACAGTTTGTTTGGACTCAAGAATGTCAAACAACATTCGATCGTCTCAAAGGCTTATTAACACAGGTTCCCATTCTACAACCTCTTGATTGGGAACCTCCATTTCATGTTTTTGTTGACGCATCAGATATCACCATTGGGAGTGTCTTAATGCAACAAACTGGTAAGTGGTTTTGGCTTGTTTATTATGCGAGTAGAAGACTTGCTCTTGCAGAAAAGAATTATTCAGTAACTGAAAGAGAATGCCTTGGTTTAGTATATTCTATAAAGAAATTTTGACATTATTTATTAGGCCTAAAATTCGTCTTCCATGTAGATCATGCTGTGCTAGTATATCTGGTTCAGCAACAGCATTTAGGTGGTCGTTTAGCGCGTTGGGTTCTACTATTACAAGAATTTGATTACGAAGTAATTCAGCGACCTAGAACTGCACATGCATTAGCAAATTTCCTTTCTCGGTTGGATTCCGGTGAAGCTCCGGTCGGTGTTGATGACACCACACCTGCAATTTATGTTACTGACCCAACTACTGATGAATCTGTAGAACCTCCTGTGACATCTACTTACTATGATCAGTTATTAACTTTTCTTACTGATGGATATCTTCCTGCTCAGACTTCTCCTGCAATGCGTAGGAAAATTGCAGTTTACAATCGCCGATTTCGGTTGATTGCTGGAGAATTGTATTATATTGATCACACTGGAGTCTTAATTTGTTGTATTCCTCCACATGAAGTTAACTCAGTTATCACTCTGGCACATTCTATACCTTCCGGTGGACATTTTGCAGCAGATTTAACGCACCGGAAAATTCTGCAAAGTGGGCTTTGGTGGCCTACCATGTACAGAGATGTATCTCAGTTTGTCAAACAGTGTGACAATTGTCAACGGTCTGGACAGCCTTTACAACAATATTTTTTCCCTCTCCAACCTGTATTACCATTGGAGCCTTTTCAGAAATGGGGTCTTGACTTTATTGGACCAATCACACCTCCAGCAATCCTTAGCAACAATAGATATATTCTGACATGCACAGATTATGCTACAAGATGGGCAGAAGCTTGGGCTTTACGGTTAGCTACAACTATTTTGGTAGCAAAATGTTTAATGACAGACGTATATCCACGATTTGGGTTACCTCTAGAACTTGTGACTGATCAAGACACACATTTTGTTAACAATTTAATGAAAGTGCTCACACACTCTTTGCAGATTCTGCATAAATTCAGTTCTCCTTATTATGCTCGTGCTAATGGCTTGGCTGAAAGTACAAACAAGACCTTGCTGAGTATGCTTCGTAAATTGATTCTCGAATCACCAGAAAGATGGGATCAATTACTGCCTGTAGTATTATGGGCATACCGGACTACTTACAAAGTTGCCACCGGACTGACTCCTTTCAAACTTGCATATGGAATGGAGGCAATTGCACCAACGGAACTTGTAGTACCAAGCTTACGTGTGGCCATTTCTCAGAAATTGTTACTTGAAAATTCTTTGCCTTTTCGGTTGGACACACTCAGAGAACTAGATGAGCATCGTTGGGAAAGTTTTTTGACTCTTCAAGAAGTGCAGTTGCGGCAAGCTCGTACACATGATCGGTATCTAAAAACTCCAGTTTTTACGATAGGGCAACTTGTGCTGTTCTATAATTCAAAATCAAATCGCTCTGCTGGAAAATTCAAGTTATGCTGGTTTGGTCCTTACCGAATTACTGAACAAGTGGGCCCAGTAACTTTTCGGTTGACTACTTTGACCAGAATCCCTCTTCTGAAGGTGATAAATGGTTCAAAGTTGCGGCCGTATCATCAAGCGCCTGATTCGCACTGAAGTGTCCTGCGGTTGCCCGCATATTTTTCCTTTTTTCTCTTTTCTTTTCCTTTTTAGTTTTGCGTGATTAATATAATAAGTCTGTAAATATCCTCGTTTCATACCTAATTATGATCAACAACCGCCCTACATTTTTGTTCTGCTCATGCATGCACATTGAAGTTATGAGATCATCATTTCAACATCGCGTGATGATTAACAAATTTCAATTGCTTTCTGCTGCCAAGTATCTACTTAACCTTTTTTGTTTCGCTGTTAATCGCTATTGTGCTTGCGTGCTCTGTGTGATTGTGCTCTCTATATACCATGTGCAATTGTGTCCGTGTGCTTGTGTGCGCAACATGGAAGCATTAGCAAACTTTGCTGCGTTCCGTGATGGACTCCCCGCAGATGTAGGTGAGTTCTTGCGAATTCGTGGGTTGGTCAATTTCGCTGAACTGCCTTGGCATTCAGTGGATTGTCACCCATTCTATGCCCAAATCATCGCCGCCATCGCTGCCACACCTGCTACAGAGCAGAGTTGGCCAATCACCTCCTTACCATCTCGTACCGTAATAACTATTCAGACTTTTGCTGATGCATTCTGACTTTCTCCGCAAGGTCGAGAGAATGGCCCTAGTCTTTCCATCACCACAATGAATCATTTGTTTCCTAGACATTCTTCTAATGAATATGCAATCCTTTGTCGCCCTGAGCCTGAACGCACGGCTCTACAATTTTTAGTTGCCATCTTGAACCTGCAAAAACGCACATATGGAATATCTCAACCATTTTACTCCGCGATAGATCTAGCTGCTCGAGAGCCTGTAAACTTTGCCACATATTATTTCCGTCGCATTCCCAGAGAATGTGTTGCGATAATTAAACAAGTAAATAAGGGTGATATGCCGCGTTCCCGTCTCCCCCATATCTTAAGTTTCCTGTTTCCGGTACTCCAAGCAGCACAACCACCACCCAGAGGTCCAGTATTACACCATGAAGAATCCGCACAGATCCTGGAAGATGATGAAGAGGATGACGAAGAAATTTTCCACCTCCTCCATCGCAAAAGAATCAGAATAAGTTCATATGACAGTGAAGTACAGGGTTCAGCCGCAGGTGATAAAGCAGATAGCAATGAAGAGGAAGGGAATGAAGATGAGACTTTCCATGACACCGCAACATCAATGCATAATGATTCATCAGCGCAGTCATCTCCAAAGCAGCAACAAGAGCAGGATGATACTGCTGATTCTGAGGCTAGCTCGTCTAAAGAAGAATCTAAACAACAATCTGAATAGGAAAAGCAGGAAGATGTGCAACCAATCATTAAAGAAATTGTTGAAGACTTAATTACGATCGTGGATTCTGCAGTTTCCAACCCTGAGGACACTACACAACAAACCACCAAACAGGTAGTAGAAACTAACTCTGCCCTTCTAACTTCTCCACCTGTTCCACCCATTGTCCCTGTTCCACCCATCGTCACTGAGGAACCTACCACTTCTTCTTCCTGGTCACCAAATTATTCTCCACCCAATTCCCATCAGCTCCTCACAGCCTCTTCATCTCAACCTCGTCCTCATCTTTTGCTTCCTTCACTCCCTATATTTTCTGAGCTTGCAACTATGGGACAGATGCTGATCCATCTATCGCAGCAATTACCACTACAAATGAAGGAAGTGACTGATAACATCCGAGATGAATTCCAACATAAGGTGGATACTCTAGAAGCAGACATCACTCCTCTGCAGGAAGAGATCGATGCGGTCAAAGCAGAAAATCAAGCCTTACATGAACAAATTAAGGAGTTACAGGCCAAACTTGCAGAACAAGACACTATAATCAATCAATGAGATGTTGCACTAACTGAGGTTAAAGAAAAAGATGACTTGTTAAGTGTTGCAGATGCCGAAATCACACAACTGAAATAATTAGCCCAAGATAAAGAAGATGCACGAATAGCTCTGGGCAATTTGTTAGAAGAAACCAGACAACAGCTCGATGAAGTGGTACAACACGGACAGGAGATGGCGGACCTGGCAAAGTGCACTTCTGAAGAACTCCAGAGAAGCAAGTGTGATTTATTTGAAGTCAATAATATTCTTAAATGCAAATTTACCATGGAAGCTCAATTACAAAAAGAGATAACAGGGATCAAAAGAGAGCGTGATGCTTTTTATCGAACAATCCAATTTCAGAATCAGGAGATAGATAGAAGAGAGAATCAGCTGGATGCTAAAAAAGAAAGACTGTCTCGAATTGATAAACAGATAGCAGATATGAAAATCAATCGTGATGCGGCTCTGTCGAATGAGTTTTATTTACAAGAAGCTTTTCTACAAACTCAAGCAGAAGTTTTGATGACTCAGGTTATTTCTTTAAGTTCAGTACGCACAGATGCCCAGCTTATAGAACCAGACATTTTGAAGCAGATGATAGAATCATTGAAGAAGAAAATTGCCCGGACTTTTAGACTAGCAAGATCTATGTATTTAGAAGGTATAGTTGACGAGTCGTAAGATTTTTTGTAAACATGCGGGTTCAAGTCCACCGGGCGTGCCAGTGTAAGCCGCCAGATTGGCAATTGTAAAATCAACTTTTAACGAACCGAAAGGTCATTGCGTAAATGATGTAACCCTGATTGATGATTGTAACCTTTATTTAAATCAATGAAATAGACACTTTCGGTGACGATCAATTGGATCACCAGACTGTCTGTCTGGGTGATTGATCTGTAACATTGCTGTGGTGTGCGTTTGAGTAATTCTGAGTTATTCTGTGCCTTTCTGTGTTGTTGATTATCTGTACCTGTCCGGTAAGATAAAGTTACAGTAAGGTTATCTTAAGTTAAGTACTGAACCACGGTTCCGCTAAGTTCATTACTGTGAGTTTGTGTACGGTCATCCTTGTATTGTGCGTTGGTCACTGAGGAAGTCTTATTCTATGTATGAATCGATATTCTTAATTGTGTTTGGATCAGCTCTTACATTAGACAAAGTGATTCTATATTACGGTAATGATAGTTTCGCCACTATCTGTTTGAGACCACATCAACTGGATTGTAATCGGTAGCTTTTGGAAGAGTCTGACTACAGATAATTTTGATCATGCGAGTGAGTTGATTTGGGAAAAGCAAGTATAGGGCCTCTGTCTAACAGACCCCTTCCACTCCCAAGAACCCGATTAGATGTTTAAACGTGTCTCTGACGGCAAGACCCGCGTTTAACAATATGCATTATGTATGCATATGTGTGTGTATGCATGTAAGTATGTATGGATGTATGCATATGCATATGCATTATGTATGCATCTATGTGTATGTGTGTGCATGTCTCTCTATGTGTGTGTGTATGCATATATGTGTGTGTATGTGTGTGTGTATGTGTGTGTATGTGTGTATGTGTGTGTATATGTATGTGTATATGTGTGTGCATGTGTATGCATTATGTGTGCATGTGTGTATGCAACATTATTTGTGTATGTGTGTATATGTGTGTGTATTTGTGTGTATGTGTGTGTGTGTCTATGTGTATGTGTGTGTGTCTATGTGTGTATATGTGTGTGTGTATGCATATGTATGTGTGTGTAAGTGTGTGTGTGTGTGCACATACCTTGCTTCAAGTAGATGCGTCTCTCTCTCTCTCTCGCTCTCTCTCTCTCTCTCGATCTCTTCTTGCTCTCACGTCCAAATCCCGGCACAAATGTGCCAGGAGAAATCGAATTTTTTTTTTTACATTCCAGAGCATCGCATATGCGATGCTCTTCAGTTTGCCAATGTCGCTAGACAGCAACGGTATTTGTGACTCTCTGATTTAGTGTCGCATAAGTGACGTTAGCATCGCTTATGCGACGAATGTCGAAAAAAAAAAAAAAAAATTGTACCGTCGCTTATACGATGACAGCGTCGCATAAGTGTCGGTACCCATTTTTTTTTCAATTCGGGGGCGTCGCTACGCCCCCCCTATTTCTTGTAGTGAATTATCATGATATTTCAAAGATTTATGCATGATATACATAAAAAAGGCAAGAAAAAAGAGAAATCAACAATGATTGGACTTTATTTTCTCGCATTATATAATCATGCTACAAAGGCCTCTATTTCTTCCTCGCATATTAACTTACAAAGACCTCTATTTCTAGCATTTTTCTATCTAGACAATTAGGTCAAAGAGATGCTGAAGGGTTTAAATTAAGATAACGTACAACTCATGCAGAGATGGAGGGATTACAACTTATGATAGAGTTCTGTATAAAGCTTGCGAAGCCACATATTAAGAGGAAAATGAAGAACCAACTTTCTCGAGGAGCAACAATCCTCATCAATTCAAAATGTATAAAGTTTTCTTTTCTTTGAAGTTATTCGTATTACAACAAGCACACATAAAGACACTAACTAAGAGCAATATAAATATGGAGAATCAAGATATCAGTATAGAAGTTTAGGAGATGGTGAATTAGTGCAACAATTGCAATTATAGTTGGAGCGATTGACAAAGAATTACAAAGAGCAAGTAGACAAATTATGAAGAGCTTTAAATGCAAAGGGAAACATTTATCAATGAGGTAAAAAATTGAAAGATTGACTAGGAGCTAGTGTTTGCAAACTAAATATATCAAAGATAAGTATGCAGCCTTGCTCTCATAAAATTTATCACTCAAAGAAAGATTAAAGGGTATGAAAGACTTGGAGAAGAAACTGATAGAAATTATGGATAACTACAAGTTTAAGGGGTGGTACATTGCATCTGTAGATGTAAACAAATTTTGACAGACACTGATAGAGCACATTGCTGAATCATGGAGGACCATTGAGCATAAACTTGATAAATTGCTTACGTAATTTCAATAGTTTTCTAACAATTAGCATTTAATGAACCATGTATTGTTTGTGGAACAACAAGTTAAAAAGAACAAAGTCATATTTTGGAATTACAACTACACATTAAAAAAAAATGGAAGAGTAGTTGGAATACATAACTACATGTAAGGGTGAGGCAACTTCATCGAGGAAATTTGTTGAAAGCTACTATCAAAAGAAGCATGTGGCAGATATTTTAATGTCATTTTAAAAGTGTTCTAAAAAGGTTTTGTTTCTTGAATATAATGTAGAAGAGCAATATATAAGGAAGTGCCAATCTATGTAAATCCACAAAAGGAAGTAAGCCCAAAGCTTTGGGGAAAGCTTCAAACTTCCCCCCAAGGAGAGCCTTTATGAAACAGTTTGCAACGTTATCCTGCGTGTGCACATATGCCAATCTCATCTCTCCAATAGAGAACCTCTCCCTGACATAATGATAGTGCACCTCAATGTGCTTATTGCGAGCATGGAACACAGGGCTCCTCGCAAGTCCCAATGAGCTCTCACTGTTAGTAAAGATGGTGGTTGCAAAAAAACTGACCAACACCCAATTCAGCCATAAGGCATTTGAGCCACATACACTCAAGGATTATTGTGAAAGTTGCCCTATACTCAGCCTCACAACTAGAAATCGCCACACTAAGTTGCTTCTTGCTTAACCAAGATATGCATGTGCTACCAAGCATGAAGCAAAAACCACTAGTTGACACACGAGTGTCATAGAAACTAGCCCAGTTAATCTGGTGATAGTGATCCCTCCTTCGGATAAAACAATCCAAGTAGCCGGGTACCACTCACATGGTGAAAGATGCGCTTAATTGCCTGCCAATGCTTGACACTTGGGCAATGCATAAACCTTCTGATCTATGAGATCGCAAACTGAATATGTGGCCGAGTAATGCAAAAGTAAATGAAGCATCCAATAGCCTGCTGATAGAGAACATCAAATGCATCTCCAACATCATGAAGAGTTAATTGTAAACCTATTTCCATAGGACTGGCAATAGGTTTACAATTTTTAAGGCCAAAACACTACAATAATGTGTCAATATATTTTGTTTGACACAAAGCTATTATGCCATCAACTTGCATAAATGAGGCATGCAAATCAGCCTTAAAATTAGCAATATGATTCTCATTAGGACCAGTGAGCATCATGTCATCAACATAGATAACAATGATCAAAAGCACATCATTTGCATGCTTAACATATAAGGTGCTCTTAGTTGGACTATTCTCAAAACCATGTGCAATCAAGTAGGCATGTACCTTTTCATACGAAGCATATGGTGCTTGCTTCAAACCATATAATGCCTTTTTCAATCTACACACTTAATTTTCATGCCCTTTCTGCACAAAACCATGAGGCTAGAAAATGTACACTTTTTCATGCAAGTCACCATTTAGAAATGTACTTTTAATGCCTAACTGCTGTACGTTCCAACTATGATGAGCTAAAAGTGCATAAATCCTATGAACAGTAGTCATTCAGCATGTAGGAGCAAAGGTCTTATCAAAATCAATACCTCTTTCTTGAGCATAACCCTTTTCAAAAACCCTAGCCTTATACCTATCAAGTGTTCCGTCAGGCTTACACTTCAACTTGTGTACCCACTTACTACCAATGGCCTTCTTGCCAGGAGGCAAGTCACATAAAGACCAACTACCATTTTTCATAATAGCATCATATTCTGATTGCATACTGTCACTCAATTTTTTGAATTTTGTGCTTCATCAAACGAAATAGGATCATTCTCATCACAAAGACTAGAGGCAGCCACAACATAGAAATCTGATGCAAAAGATGCACTATGAGAGCCTAAAGGAGTATGTATGACGGAGGTGCATCTAATTTGCTATCTTGCAAAGTTTGAACCAGCCATTTAGGCATAGTTTTTCGCTCCTCTATATGAGACCTCTCATCAATAAGTGCATCATGTAAATTTGCATCCGAAATGGAATGATATACGTCATCATGTGGAACCTGCAAAGGCTCGAAACTCACCTCATTTGGACCAGCACTAGACTGCCCACCTATAAAAAGAGGCAACAAAGTGTCATACACATTTTTGGAGCTAACTAATGTCTCCTTGGTACATGAAAATAATGGCTTAATTGCATCTTCAACAAAAAGAACATCACGACAAACCAAGATGTATTTACTATGTGGATGATATAGGCGATAGCCTTTGCTTTCAGAACTGTACGCAACAAAAATACTTTTCATCGCTTTATCATCCAATTTCCTACGTTGTTGTTCAAGCACTAATGCAAATGCCAGACAACCAAAGACACATAGATGAGCATAGATGGCTTGCAACCATGCCAAGTCTCATATGGAGTGATAGATTGCAATGCTTTAATGGGACACGTGCTAAGTACATATGTTGCACACATAACAACCTCAAGCTAGAAACTATGTGGTAAAGCATGTCTCTTGAACATATACCTCACCATCCCCATGAGTGACCTGTTCTTCCTTTCAACAACTCCATTTTGTTGAGGTGTATACAACACTATACACTAATGATTTATCCCACATTCAGCCAGAATTGCATTAAAATCAGAAGACATATAACCCCCCAATCAGAATGGAGGGTGCCCATTTTACATGCTGATAGATTTTTAGCCAAAAAAATAAATTGTTTGAAGAACATAAACACTTCCAACTTTGCTTTCAATAACATATTTTTCTTGATCCGTAGCACAAACAAAGAATTCAACAATGTAAAAGAACTACCATCATCAGTGCTCAGATTGATCTTAGCAACTCCCATGATAGGATAAGAGGAGTTGTTGGTGCATGTGACAATATTCCCTGTAGGGGCAGGCTCAAGTGAAGTGAAGAAACTACACTGTGAGCTAATATGTTTGGTTGCCCCACTATCAAAGTACCAAACATCTGAGTCTATTGCAGACATACACTATTCATGAGAAGATGGGTCATAACTACAAATAGTAGTAAATTCCCATTCTTCATTCTGCACAAAATTTTTAGACTCTAATTTGGGTGTAGTAGCCTCTGCAACAACCATTCTAGCCTCTTTTTTCTTTGCCTCTTTTGTAGCCAGTTTTGGACAACTCTTTATGAAATGATCATTTCCTTTATAATATTTGCAAAACAATTTTTTCTTTTCTTTTTTCTTCTCATCTTTGTCATCCTTCTTTGATTGTGTAGAATTAGCAGATTTTTGCTTTCTAGTAGATGAGCTCCATTTACCTTTGCCCTTCTGACTAGCCAGGAAATCTTGATTTGCAACACACATAATGGACCCGTTCTGCCTAGACTGATCTTCCTGCAATAGAACAAAGACTAACTCCTCAAATATTAAAGCATTTGGATTGCCTTTGATCATCAATCAAAGAGTAGAAGCAAAAACTCTGATATGAATATGGAAGACCATTCAAGATAGTCTCCACAAGTGAAATGTGTGGCAAGACTTCATCAGTAGAAATCAACTGCTCCTTCAAATCTTTGGTCTTTGTCCAAAAACTCTCCATGGAATCTCCTTCATTCATGTGCTCACTCTCCAACTATTTTCGGAGGTAAGCAACACAATTCTCATTCCTTGCTTGGTATAAAGTGGTAAGTGTATCCCAAGCATCCTTTGCTGTTTCGTAAGAGTGAATGTGAGGAATAATGACACATTTGATAGATAATGCTATCAACACATGTGCTTGAGCATCTCTTCCATCCCAATGAAGTTGCTCTACAATAGGTGAATCAAGAACTATAACATGATCAGGAACTTGAAGAACATCATCTTCAATTCCATGCGCATCACCTTCAATAATTGTATTTGCAATTGTAGTAGGACATCTTTCAACACCTTGCACAATATTCCACAGTCCTTTTGCAACCAATACATGACACATCATATACGCCCATAATGGGTAATTGGTACCATCCAACTTATCCTCAATAGCCAACATACATAATACATAATTGCTTTCAGCCATGGCCACTAATTAAAATACCCTGATGCAAAAAAATGAGTTAATCTCAAAAAGTTGAATAGAACTACATTGTCGAGTTTTGCTAAACTTGTAGGAGACTTTGAGGAGATTATACTGGCGAATCAAAACCTATATATCTGTTTGGCACAAAAAGATAAAATTTCCTGCATAGGCACTCTGATAGTGCATTCAAAGTTCAAATAAAGCTTAGATTGCGATTTTGACACCACACAAAGAAGCTATTTTGAACTCCTAATCATCTTGAGTATGCTCACCAAGTTTCATGTGATTTTGAGACTATGATTGGAGGGGTGTCAATGACACCCTAGATGAAGTGGTGACCTTCTCTAATACCAATTATTTGAGCTTGAGGTCCTCGAAAGCATGTGAACAACACAAGGAAGAAGAAGAAGAAGCTTGGAGCAGAGCACACAATATTGAATGTATTACCAAGAGAATATACAAAGATAAGTAACCCATTAGGGTTATGGGCATATATACAAGCTGAGGGAAAAAACCTCTTAAAGAGGGAGAAAAATGTCGTGGTAGTCCTAGTGTGTTCACACACATCAGTACCAAAATATATCAACATGAAGAAGGCAATGTATGTGCCAAAACAAGCCCTAAGAGCTACTAACCTTTTTTTTTTCAAAACAGAGACTTAAAAATATGTATGTCTAGTGAAAATTTAAATACTTATGAGCATGTTGGAAAGTTTAATCAATGTGGATGATCGCTTCATTGTAGGTGATCATAAAGACTTATTCTAGAAAACCCAAAAGGCTTTACGTATTGAAGAGATTTTAAATGCATGGAGTACATGGTTGTAGCTACACATTGGAGGAAAATTCTAAGTTATATATGAAGGCATAAATGAAATGAGTAGAAAGTCTTATCTAATTATGCAAAATTGAAACTGATATTAGTTTTGCAATTAGTGTTTTGAGATAGCTCTCAATTCAAGAACCATTGAAAAGATGGAATGCAAGTGCTTCGGTATCTTAAAGGCACCCCAAATTTCAGCATCACTTATACGGCACAAGGAACCTCTTTGGTAGGAGTTATCAAAATTTATGTGTCTTCTAGGGCAAGCTCAAGCATATGTTTTTCAGTAAATAACTTCATTTGAAGGCTTTGAATCTTAGTAAAGTCAAAGATCATGTTCAAAGCACAACCTTATCCAAAAGGAGGCATTGAACCACCAAAAGACACTCCAATGAAGAGACAAAGTCACAAGATAGTTGAACAGACACGGAGGTCATGTGAAGAGACATGGAGGACATATGACGAGTCATGGAAGGATCTCATGGATATTTAAGCCCCATCCAAGCTCATTCTAAGTGTGTGTGGATGGTAAGAAGTCGGGGTGCTGCTTATACATGTGCTATTGAGCCATTGTCTATCATAGGAGTTCATATTCTCTTGTATATCTCTCCTACCCTTTCCAAAGGGTGCTCAATTTTTATAGTAGCCTATTAGGAATTTATTTTCTCTCTAGAAGAAGCTCGATTTTTAGATTTGTTGTACTTATTGGAGAGATTATTGCAAGGATTCTATCTGTAAAAGGGTTTTTCCAAATTCTTCTTGTATTCTGAGTTATAGCTATTTCTTTCTCTGCTGGTCTATCTTGAAACTTGAAAGGAAAACTAGTCTATTTTGTGTGACTGAGTTGACTTGTCTAATGGTTTACTATTCAAGTGATTGATAGCTCATTGGAAAGCTCTTGTGTCTTATTTATGTGGCTAAAAGCATTTGTCATAGTTATATTAGTTTTAGTTAGTATTGTATGAGAGTAGCAAGGTCTTGGGCAGAGTCCAAGCTGCTTGTTGTGCATTTGGAGGAGAAATCTTCCATCAATGGTATCAGAGCAGCTTGAAGACATCAAGTTGACTGCAAGAAGACTTGAAGTGAAACAAGACAACAAGGTGAAGTACTTGAAGGCTACATCAAGGGGAGCATCTGGAGGAGTGCTCACCATCAAAGGAGTAAAACTGTCTACAAATTCTATAGAGGTAACACACACCTACTTTTATCATGGCTCATAATTCCAATGCTATTGAAGAGCTTGAGACGGACGACTACCATACTTGGAGGTTTAGGATGCTCAATTTCATATTAAGCAAGGATCTAGGTTGCATCATTGATGGATCAGATGTCAAGGCAGTACCAGTGGATCCTATGGATCCTACCACAACTAAGTTGAAGGCCAGGAAAGATTGGGAGATAAAAAATAGAAAGATAATGTTCATCATCTCACACTTTGTTATTTATACCATGATTGGACATATTCAGTCAATGGAGAAAGCTAAGGACATGCAGGATTACTTGGAGAAGATGTTTACAACTAACACCAAAGCTAGGAAGGTGAAGCTCAAGAATGAGCTTGACAACCTCAAGAAGCCAAGTAATCTATCTGTCTATGAGTACATTATGAAAACCAAAAACATTAGGGATTCCCTTGCAACAATAGGTACCCAACTGGATGATGATGCCATGGTGGCCTATTTTTTGAATGGTCTCAAGGAAGATGACAAATGAAGGCGAACTTCTTCTTTGTATGCTAGAGAGAACATGCCTGACCTTGATCAACTTACCACACTCATGATCAATGAGGAGATGCTTCAAGGAGGAACAAATGTAAATGTTCTCAATCTATGCTATATGCAGGAAGGAGGCAAGGAAAGAGGCAAAGGAAGGACAAATAAGTCCAAAGACATGAATGAAGATGAAGCTAGTAGATCCTATGGAAAATGCAAAAGAAAGAACCAAAGAGGTAGAGGTAGAGGTGGTTACAACAATCAAGGCAAGAGGGGTGAGTGGTATTCATGTGGAAAGCAAGGCCATTGGGCAAGTGAATGCTCTTCAAAGAAGAATCAAGGTAACTATGCTTCTAATGAAGGTAATGACCAGGTGCTAGCCATGAGCCATGCCTATAGGGATCATTTGCAAGACAAAGATGAAAAGTGGTAGATAGATGTCATCTATGACAACTATGTTCACCAATTTGTAGGTTCCCAAAGATAAAGGGTGTGTTGAGATAGGTGATAATACCGAGCATGTTATTAGACATATTGGAGACATCAAATTTCAAAATGGCAACAAGATCACTATAGTTAAAGAGGTATTGCATGTTCCCACTATTACTAAGAATCGGATTACTTCTTAGGCATTGAGATTGTATATGCCAAGCAAGGTTTGTATCTTATGAAAAGGAAATACTTACTTGACTTGCTATATAGGTTTGGTATGAGTGGTTGTAAGCCATTGAAACAGCCAATGGATTGCAATGTCAATTTGAGAAAACACCAAGGTAATAAGCTCAAGGATGAGAATGTATATAGAATTTTGATTGGGTCTTTAAATTATGCTACCATTACTAGACCTGATCTATCTTATAGTGTTGGAGTGCTCTCACAATTCATGGATGCACCCACACTTGATCACTTGAATGTAGGTAGAAGGATTCTAAGGTACATCAAAGGTACAATCAATGAACGCCTCTATTATGCATATGATTGTGATTTGAAACTAAAAGGTTATGCAGACGCTGATTGGTATAGCTCCAAGGATGATAGAAGGAGTACCTAAGGATACATAGTGATGCTTGGGAAAATTTGTGTATCATGGATGTCAAATAAACAACCCAGCATTGCATTGTCTTCCACGGGGCAAAATATAAGGTTCTTGCTCAACTCACATGTGAGGTAATATAGTTTGAAAAGCTCTTAAAAGTTTTGGATATTTAGGTTTCCATTATTCCATTGCTTGAAGATAATATCTCAAGCATCTACCTTGCAAAGAATCCAGTGGTCCATGCTAAGAGCAAGCATATAGAAGTGCATTATCATTTCATAAGAGAAAAGATTATGGATAATCAGGTGGATATTCATCATGTCAACACCAAGGAGCAAATTGCAGACCTTCTTACAAATTTCTTGGATGCAAAGGGGATGGAAAAGCTCAAAGATATGATAAGTATGAAGGAAACAACCCCCACACTTGAAAGCAAAGAAGTTTGAGCTTGAGGGGGAGTGTTAAACGTTATGTGTTTTCTAGGGCAAGATCAAGCATATGTTTTTTACTAAATAACTTTATTTGAAGTC
This sequence comes from Ceratopteris richardii, assembly GCA_020310875.1. Taxonomy (NCBI): domain Eukaryota; kingdom Viridiplantae; phylum Streptophyta; class Polypodiopsida; order Polypodiales; family Pteridaceae; genus Ceratopteris; species Ceratopteris richardii. Next base: position 88,751,845 of record CM035437.1, read on the forward strand.
TTTTGAACCTTAGGAAAGTCACATGTTTGAAGGTGCAAACTTATCCAAAAGGAGTCATTGAACCACCAAAAGACACTCCAATGAAGAGATAAAGTCACAAGGTAGCTAAAGAGACAAGGAGGACATGTGAAGGGACATGGAGGACATATGAAGAGTCATGGAAGGCTCTCATGGCTACTTAAGCACCATGCTGCTTATACATGTTCTATTGAGCCATTGTCTATCATAGGAGTTCATATTCTCTTGTATATCTCTCCTACCCTTTCCAAAGGGTGCTGAATTTCTATAGTAGTCTATTAGGGCTTCGGCTCCTCCCTGTAGGAAGCTCCACTTTTAGAGTTATTATAGTTATTGGAAAGCTTATAAAGCAAGACTTCTATATCCAGATTTTTCCAAATTGTTCTTGTACTGTGAGTTATACCTGTTTCTTTCTCTATTGGTCTATCCCAAAACCTGAAAGGAAAACTAGTCTATCTTTTGTGACTGAGTTGACTAGTCTAAAGGTGTCCAATTCTAGTGACCCATAGCTCATGGAACGATGTGTGAGTCTAGTTTATATGGCTAAAAGGGTTTGCCAATTGGATTTAGGAAGCTAGAGTTATATCAATTTTAGTGAGTACTGGTATGAGAGAAGCTAGATCTTGGGAAGGGTCCAAGCTTCTTGTTGTGGATTTGGATGAGAAATCAACCATCAATTGTGATTTGGATTGGGATAGAGACATTGATTCTAGAAATTTAGTTTTTGGATACTACTTCTCTTTCGGATATGGATTCCTCTCCTAGATTACTAAGACGCAACCTATTGTGGCATTGTCTTTGATAGAAGCATAATACAAGGTAGCATGTAAAGTTGTTTGTGAGATACTTGGATTAAGGAGAATTCTTTGGCTTATGGGCATGCATAAAGAAGGACCTACATAGTTAAATTGTGACAATCAAAGTTGTATGGTGATTACAAAGAATCCAATAATTTAATAACAAAAAAGCGTATTAAGATATGATATCACTATGCATATGATTTGATGGTTGATGTAGTTTTGTAACTAGCGTATTTTACATTGGATCAAAATGTTGCAAATATCTTGACAAAAGCGCTTCCAAAGGACCAATTCTATTTTTATGTTGATAGCCTTGGCATTGGGTGATTGAACTAGTTCCATTGTAGGCGAACATTGAGGGGGATGTTAGATATGCTCAATGCCTCACCCACATGGACCACCATGAATGTTCCAAAAGAATCTATTTTGTAACACATTAGGTAGAGAATGACCTTTAATATTTCTTGACAGTCTTTTGAGGCAAAACAGTGGCCTTGTAATAGTGTTTGAATCCTTCCTAAGAACCTCCTTTGTGGGGGTAGGGGATGAGGGGCAATGAACCCACCCATAGGTAGGGGTTTGAGGGTTGGTCCACTTCCTGGGGGAAAAGACAAAATTTCTCAATGACCATAAATTTGGTTAGGATACTTCCAATCAAACATATAAAGAAGGACATAAAATTGGTTTGTTAGTTGTACACTATATGCATTATGGACCTCACATATCAACAATGTATGAGCGATAGACCACAAGATAGGTGGTGGCAGCTCAATGTAGGTGGTGGAAAAATACTACATGAGTGATGGCAACCCACATATAGCTACCCATGTCTAGCCATCCATGAAAGGCCATACCTCTTCATGATCCCATATATAGATTGTTGAGATATCAAGCTCAACATGTGATGATCAAGGATGACACATATCATTTTTTCATTTCTCTGACATGTATAGTGGTCATGCCAGTATATGCCAAGGATACTTTAGCAAAAGGATATGCAAATATATATGGCATTGATTATGAGGAAACGTTCAACCCTGTAGCTAAGATGTCTATTGTGAGAGCACTTGTTGCATTAATTAAAGAAAAAGGATGGAGTTTGCATTATACGGATGTGAAGAATGTTTTCTTACATGGTGAGTTGTAGGAAAAAGTATATATGGACCAGCCACAAGAATATGAGGATTCAAAGCACCCAGAATATGTTTGCAGGTTGCAAAAGGCTTTGTATGGGCTTAAACAAGCCCCTTGTGCTTGGCATGCAAGGATTGTTGATTACTTAAACACCATTGGTATTTTCTATGTGTGATGCAGATCATTCATTATACGCAAGGAAGGGTGATGATGGCATCACGATTGTGGCTATTTATGTTGATGACTTGATTGTAGGTGGTGATAATAAAGCAAATCCTTATGCAAGAATTTGACATGATAGATCTTGGTGTGATGCACTATTTTTTGGGAATTGTGTTTATACATACAAAAATAGGTATATGGATGTTGTAAAGGCAATATGCCTTGAGTATGCTGCAAAAGTATGGTATGGCTGATTGTAAGACAATTTCTATGCCATTAGATCAAAATTTGAAATTGGATACTATATTGAGTTAAGCATTGGAAAATGATACTATGTACACGAAAATTGTGGGAAGTTTGATATATCTCACAATTACAAGGCATGATCTAAGCTACACTATTGGACTTGAAAGTCAATGTTGAGGGTTCGAGGTTCAACACAACATCAAATTAAAGAACAAACAGAAATACTTGTTTTTTCCTATTGGCACTGCTCTACATACGCAGAGATTTCCATCGAAAATTGCATTTAGTTATCCACCGGAATTTCACCGAAATGTTTCGTTCCGGTGCTTTCTACTGTGTCAGATTTACTTTGTCACTTGTTCAATTTCCACCTTCCAAGATTTCTAGCTTCTTACACACTCACAGTCATATGAATTACGTTGCGCCTCTGTGTAGACTACTTGAATCTCTCATTAAACTTAACAGAGAAGATTTGAAGAAATACAGAGAAGAACTACTGTTTTGGAAAACATCTGCTGTTCATTTCCTTGGTAAACATAAGTATCGCGAATATAGATTTTTACATGTATAAGAACTTCTTAGATTTCATACTGGAGCATTCATCACAAAGTTACATCAGATACGAAAGCCATAGTCATTTCTGTGAAGACAGACTTTCTTCGGTCCTCCCAAAGCCTTGTCAGAATAACTTCTTCTTTTCCACTGTAGTGATGCTGCTTCCTCTCATCAAAGTCTGCTTCTCTTCTCAGAACTTCTACCTCCTTCTTGCGGTGGTTGCACTCTCTCTTCTCGTGACTTCTTTCTCCTTACGGTTTTTCACGAACTCCTATCTTGTAACTTCCCCCTTTACTTGCAACGTGTCCTTTTTAATCTCATCGTAGCCGTCTTTTTCTTTTTCTTTTATTTTATTTTATCAGATCTCCCTGCCTTCAACACCTGGCACAACCCTGTGGGTAATTTTGTCAAAAATTAGACTCGAATTTGACAATCCCTTGATCATATAAGATTATCTCCCGCGACTGTTTGGAAATCTGCTCTTCTTCCGCCCTAATCTTCTCATTCTGTAAATTATCAACATCTTCCGCTGCACCATCCTGCTTTTCTCAAAAATCTTCATCAAATATTTCCACCTTTTCTTCTAATTTCCTTTTCAACAATTGTTTCTGCAATTCTGCAATTATCTGTATCTGCTCCTTGATTTGCCTCTCTTGCTTTGAAATTATACATACTAAATCTTTTTCATGTTTTGAAACAAAACATGTCTGCACCTGTTCATACTGAAACTTAAACATACCGAGCCACCAATTTTGGAAAACATTCCAAATATCCTGGACATATTTATTCAGTTGTTGCTTCAATAAGCTTATATCCAACTTTGATATCAACGTAGCCTCTAACTCCACATCTTTCTCTTTTAATATCTGCTTCTCTAATTCCTGCAAGACTTGTAATCGCGATTGAATAACTACCTGTTCCGTCTACAAAGTAGCATTTAACACTGAAAAATCCGCCATTTCTTTTTGAATCTGCGCTTGCAAATACTTCTGCCATTCTTCATAATCATGCATAGACTTCTTCGCACTAGACAATTCTATCGCATATTGCAACTTATCATTCTGCAATTCCTCCAACATACATACCTTTTTATCCAATGCTTCCTGAAGTTTGTTAGTCTTCTCCTGCAAAGACTGATGATCATTCTCATTAATAAATACTTTTTTCTGTTCATGCCGAAACAATTTTTCCTCTTGAAAAACTAAAAAGTCCGAAACTTTCCTGCAACCTCTTCTTCATGCCAAGCACATCATAATCTAAAGTATTAACATCCTTCAAAATTTTTTCATCCACTGCTTGTAATTGTTCCTCCACTCTTCTTTTTCTAGACAATCTAAAAATAGTTCCGAATGCTTTCGGATGCTCTACACTATCTTGCACCTGCAACAAAATATCTTCCTGTATTCCTGTTTCTCGTATATCAGGTTGAATAATCTGACTAGCCGATTCCTTCTCTTGTGCAATATAACCAGCACGAAGAAGATCTTTAGACGTCTCTGAAGGTCTATCCATTACCTCTTTTGCTTCTAACTGGTCCTGCTCTCGACTCATCACTTGATGACCACAAAAATTGATCTCCTTAGGCCACACGATCTTCTGACCTTCGACTAACTGCACAAACTCGAATAAGGCAGCTAAATATGTTGATAATCGACTATTGGTTTGCGTTTTACGCCTATCACCGACGAAGATCTCAATATGTAGGTGATCATACACCCAATGGGCCCAACTTACTCTTCCACCTGCCTCTGCATAGGCCAGAGGTGCAAAATTCTCACTGGACATAGAATCATATTTAATGATAAAACATAATCTTTCCAAATACCATTTTAGCTGCTCCCTTCGAATATAGCTTGCATTCTTCATCATATAGTACTTCCGTCTGCCTTCTCGGGGTCCAAAGTCTTTCAAAGCTTCCTCCGAACATTTTGGAATGACTATATCCTCGTATATAGGCAATTGAAATACTTCTGCAAGTAATTCAGGTGAAAATTTTACCTGACATGATAACTGACCCTTCATCTTCCGCATGATTTCCAGCTGGCCCTTTGCCTCATAATTGCATCTCTAGCGCTCCCATGGCAACATAGCAAACTGTAATAATCCAATCCCTCTGAGCCAATTCTCATTCAGAGCAGATTGTGTATCCACTTCGACTTTAAAATCTGTGAATGACCCCATAAGCGTTCGCACACTCTTAGTCGTTGTAGATGGTGTTGATATCTCATCTTCATCCTCCTGCAACGTGCTATCACTCTCCTCCGTTGTTGTATCTTCCTTTCGCACTACCACTTCTCTTTTCCTCATACACCCTCTCATGACTCCTACTTCAAGCACTAATACAGAAGACGCAGGAAAAAGTGTTATCCTAGAAACCTTTAAGTAGAACTGAAAATATTCTTTCCACAAGTGCGACTGCTTGAACTGCCACTTACTGTAATGATGATCGTACTTACGCACGCACTACAAGGAATACGGGCGTGTAGCGACGGTTAACGCGACAGAATTTCGTCGCTGTAAAATTGCAACTTGCGTCGGAAATACCGTCGAGCGCGGACCGTCGATTATACGACGCAAAAAACGACGGTATTTGCGACGGTATATGTCTAACGTCGCATAAACGACGCTTGTTAATGGCGTCGCTTAAGCGACGCTCTTTAGCGTCGCTTATGCGACGCTAAAAGCGTCGCTTATGCGACGGTCTATTGCATCGCTTATACGACGACGCGTTGCATCGCTTATGCGACGATCTGTTGACGGACAAAAATTAAAACGTTGGAGGCTCTGCAATCGGCATTTTCACGCATCCGATCGAAGAGCTCTCCAACGTTCGCAATTGCGCTGCGCTTACGAACTGAAGCAAGTATATGCAGAATTGTTGTTTTGCTTAAGCTCTCTGTTATTGTCTCCCTCTGTCTTTGTTTCTCTCTTTCTACATCTTTGTCTCTTTGAATTTTCTCTCTCTCTCTCTAGATCTCTCTCTAGATCTCACTCTCTCTCTCTAGATATCTCTCTCTCTCTAGATCTCTCTCTCTCTCTCTAGATCTCCCTCTCTCTCTCTCTCTCTCTCTCTCTCTCTCTCTCTCCTCTCTTTCTCTTCTCTCTTTTTATTGCAGGTTATTCAAGAAGCTAACCAAGCAAAAACTATGGATCACAATTGTAAGTACAATTTCTATTATTTGTAGATCATTTGAATTGTGCTATTTTCATTACATACCATACTCACACTTATTGATATGCACTCATACACTTATACATGACGAAGAAGCACACACACATGCATATACCTACATATACACATATACATGCACATACACACACATACACATAGAGTTATACATATACACACACATACACAAGAACATGCACATATTGATACATACATATACACTTATACATGCACATGCATATACATACATATATGCACACATACACATGCACATATACACATATACATGCACATACACACACATACACATAGAGTTATACATATACATGCATATACATATACACACATACACATGCACATGCACATACTCATACACACATATGCACTTATACATGCACATGCACATACATACATATACACACACATACACATGCACATACATACATATACACACACATACACATGCACATACATACATATACACACACATATATACACTTAGGTACACACATATGAATGAATTATATAATTAAAGTATTAAAACACATGCTTAATATAAACAATAATAAAAATCAATAGAACAAAACTCTTCATTACTTAATACCATACACACAATTCAAAACATGACTGAAATGAAAAATATATAGATAAATATATGTATATATCAATGTAAATACATAATCCAATGTCATAATCAACGTCTAAAATCCTAATCATCGTCATCATGATCATCATCATCATCAGCAATATCATGATCAGATGGATCTTCCTCATCCTCATCCTCATGATCACCCTGTGACGATCGAGATCGTCCCTCCTGTGTCTGTCTCTCCACCTCATCCATATTTGTCTCCCCATAATACTCCTGTATTACATATAACAAACATAAATCAATAAAATAATTAAAACATTCATAACAACAAAATAATTATATAAAATTTAAAAATACTCACAAAGGCATCAGGATGATCTTGTATATACTCGCTCAAACGCCGATATCCAAAATGTGTAGCATACTCGATCTCGTGTTTCGTAGGATATCGGCCATAATCCTTTCGCTGCAATGAAACAAATAAAAAACATTAGTTGCTTGCATTTTAACTAAAATAAAAAATATACTCACAATAACACATATACTTACAAACGTAGCTACAAAACCATTATGGCCCATTTGGCCTAAGTGCGATGTGTGGCCCGACTCCACTCTCTTCCTTGCAGCAGCCTGTTTATTCAAGGAAAGAAATACATAAATTAAATTAAAAAATTACTAAAATATCTAAAAATTATAAATATAAACTATTAATTTGTGTACCTTCTGCTGAGGAAATGACTCCTGAAGACGTAGCTGTCTACGAAAAAACTGCCACGACTCAGGTGGTATGTTAGCTCGCCTCTTATTTTTTTCGACCATACAATATCTCCTGTTAATTTAATCTCAAACAGAAAAAAAAGTCAGAATACATACACATTTATACACACATATACACATACACATACACATACCCACATACACATATACATGCAAACATATACGCATGCATATATGTATATATATACACATATACATACATATAACATAAACACACATATACATATCCACATATATACGTACACACACATGCATGCATATACACATTCATACAAAATACATGCATTTATCCCACAATACAATATCTCCTGTTAATTTAATCTCAAACAGAAAAAAAAGTCAGAATACATACACATTTATACACACATATACACATACACATACACATACACATACCCACATACACATATACATGCAAACATATACGCATGCATATATGTATATATATACACATATACATACATATAACATAAACACACATATACATATCCACATATATACGTACACACACATGCATGCATATACACATTCATACAAAATACATGCATTTATCCCACAATAATATGTGTTGTGTATATGTGAATATGTGTGTATGTATAAATGTGTATATGTGAATATGTGTGTATGTGTAAATATGTATATGTGAATTTTTTATTTATGTAGATAATCAAATTATTAATATCAAATACCATTATTTGTAGATTCTGATCAATCAGATGGAACTCCACCACCGTCTCCTCATCGTGCAACGACTTTATACTGTAAGTATATGAAATATTTAATTTTAACTATATTTGATGGATACATAACTTATATATTTTTTTTATGTTTCTTATGATGTGCAGATTCTGATCAATCAGAGGGTACTCCACCACCTCCTACCCATGCAACGACTTCACATGTGTCCTCCGATAGGAATTATGATGAATTTTACTATCAAGAGCATATTATATGTTGGTGTAACTCTTGTTATGGCACATATCGAAGACCACGATTGGAATGTATTGAACATGAGGCAGAGTATGGTACTTTTGAGCATGCACCATCACCTAGTCAACGTGATAATGCTTGGGTATGTATTTTCTATATATATTAATGTCATTTTTTTATTTAAAAACCATGTATAAAATCAAATTATTATTGATATACAGGAATACTTGCTCGATGATGATGATGATAATGATTTTTCTCATAATGTTAATATACCTCGTACACGTCATGGACTTGCTGTTCATCAATTACAAGAAGAGGTTTCTAGAAATCCTCTACCTCCTGGTTTAGAGAATGAAACGGCTGGAGATTATCCATTGCCAGCTCGTGATCGTTCTTTAGTACAAACATATGATAGAAGAAGATATGGAGGATGGAATAGAGGACCACTTCCTTTAGATGGAGAGGTTTTCAACTTTTGGGGTAATCGCTATATGATTGCTCCATCCACTATTACTAATGCTGGTCGTGGTCTCTTTATTGTAGAGGATTTGTATGTGCCTCCGAACTCTGAAGTCACTCTTATGTCATTTTGTGGTCCTATATATGGATGGGGAGATTGGCATCGACTTTCACGTTATGTTCAAAGCATGAGTACTTATGGAATATGCTTGAACGCAGCATCTCTTACTAGTAGAAGGATTTTACATGCAGAAAATGAAAGATTATATATTGATGGAAGACCTTACACACATGGAAATATAGCAGGTTTAATAAATAGTAGTCGAGGGTTACATAATAGTTCAAGGACTAATTGCACATTTGAGGAGCGTGAAAATAGTCATGAATCACCATACATGAGTAGAGATGTATCAAGATACATAGTTGTCAATGCTATTACTACATTACATGCTAGTGATGAACTATTAGTGAATTATGGATGGCGTAGACCTCCAAGAGCACCTTTTAGCTAGAGAGAATAAAAATTTTCTATCCATATTTAATAAGTTATATACTTAATTTTATATTTGAAGTTTAATTTTTATTCATTTATGGAATACTAATGAGTTTTGTTTATATGTGTAGATTCCAACGTATGATGTTGATGATATTCGTCCACAACATTCACAATTACCAATAAGACCTCATTTATCAGAAGCTTCCATGAGGAGGCTACGCAAAACTAATCCTGTGCAATATGCAAAGTTGAAAGATCTATATTCAAAAGATGATAAAGTACAAGATTTGTGTGACAATGATGAAGATGATGGCATGGTAGATTTTATTGAGGATTGGTATCAAAATGACAGTGAGAGCATGGATATTTCTAAAAATGAGAAATATCTTCGAGAGGAATGTCTAAAGCATGTATATGAAGGAAGTCGTTTGACACGACTAAGTGCAAGCTTACTTATTCTCAACCTTCAAAATCGTTTTGGATGGAGTAATATATCTGTTTCGACACTATTAAGGTATAATTTTCAATTTTCTATCTACTTATATATATGCGCATCTTTTAAAACTATTAATGCATCTTTCAAAATATTCATAAAAAATTTGATTGTTTGGATGGCAGGATACGATTGTTTGTTTTGGAGGATATGAAGTATGTATCTTCATTGAATGATTTGTCGATTCACGCATATGTTCAATTTGAAAGTGTGAGAAGCGGATTTATAATTTGTATTCAAAGAATTTGGCACTGTTTATAGGCCATACAATGGTGACCTGGATGCATCGCATGCACAGAGGTTACTCAAGATAGAGCAATCTGATTATAATGGACTAGTGCCAGCAAGATTCCTAGGGTATGCAGTAAACCTCTTGCATGTCAATGATGAGGCGCATTTGAAGTTTAGGATACAAAGTGGAAATCATGGTGGCTTGAGAGGATCACACATATACATGCAAGAGGTTTACTGCATACCCTAGGAATCCTGCTAGTACTAGTCCCTTATAATCAGGTTGCTCTATCTTGAGTAACCTCTGTGCATGCGATTCATCCAGGTCACCATCGTATGGCCTATAAACAGTGTCAAATTCTTTGAATACAAATTATAAATCCACTTCTCACACTTTCAAACTGAACATATGCGTGAATCAACAAATCATTCAATGAAGATACATACTTCATATCCTCCAAAACAAACAATCGTATCCTGCCATCCAAACAATCAAATTTTTTACGAATATTTTGAAAGATGCACATAAGCATACACATATATAAAATTATATGCATATATATATATATATGTATATTTATTTATTTACTTTCTTTAATATATCATTTTTTTGATAAACTTACAGGTTATTATCTGAAAAGTTTTTACCAAGTCAAAATATTCTTCCTACCTCACATGATGAAATGAAGAAGATAATCAACAATCTTGGTATGGATTATCAATGTATACATGCATGTCCTAACGATTGTATTTTATATAGAGGTGAATATGCAGACTCTTTGACATGTCCCAAATGTCAATCTCCTCGATATAAGGGTGAAGAAGGTAAAATCCCGAATAAGGTATTGAGACATTTTCCATTGGCTCCACGGATTAGACATATGTTTCAAAGCCCCGAATTATCAAAGCTTTTGACTTGGGGACATGATCACAAAAGTACTGATGGAATAATCAGAATTCCTCATGATAGTGTTGCTTTTCAGCATATTGATTCTACATGGCCTGAATTTGCACAAAATCCACAGAATCTAAAGTTAGGAGTTGCATTAGATGGGGTTAATCCATTCTCCATGAAATCCAGTAAATGGTCAACATGGCCAGTGGTAGTCATAAACTATAATCTTCCGCCATATCTTAGCATTAAAAAGGAACATTTAATGCTTTCACTTTTAATCCCAGGCAAAAGACAAGTTAAAGATATGAATGTATATCTTGCTCCTCTCATTGACGATCTTCAAGAGTTATGGAGAGGTATTAATGTCATTGATATATCAAAAAGCATCAATGAAAGACATATTACGATTCGTGGTATTGTGGCTTGGACTATTCACGATTTTCCTGGATATGGCGTTTGTTCAGGTATTGATGTAATTTTTTTATTCAATATGCATGTAAATAAATATGATTTAATCTAATTATATTTTTATCATTTTCCATGATGCAGGAATATCTACTAAGGGTTATAAAGCTTGTCCATATTGTGGTGATTGGTTGAGATCAATCTATAGTAAGAATCTCAACAAAAATATTTATCTTCGACATCGACGATTCTTGTCTGATGATCATCCATTAAGATCTAAAAGAGAAGCGATACATTTTAATGGAAAGCTTGAAACAGGTCAGTGTCCAAAACCTATGACGCCTATGGATTGGTATAAAAAATGGACAGATGGACCTCTGATAGATCCAGAAGCAGAAATCTTCAGTGATGATTCAGATAATGAGTATGTGAACAAAGGTAAAGGGAAATTGGCACTCGCAGAGAACATATCAATATGGTATTCTTTGGAGTATTGGAAAGAGTTAAAAGTATGTCATCTTCTTGATCCTATGCATATATTCAAAAATATTGGTTATTCACTATGGCAGCATCTTCTTGGACTAAAAGATACCACAACATCAAGAAATGATTTGAAAGATCAAAAATCCAAACCAAAGTTATGGCCAGTTTTTGATAGACATCGACAAGAAACGACTTATGCATCTGCTCCTTGGGTACTTACGACAAAAGAGATACAAACTATCAACAATAGAATTCAATTGATCAAGACTCCTACAGGATATGGAGCATCGTTTCAAAACATGTTTACTATGGATGATAAGAGCTTATCTGGATTAAAGACCCATGACTGGCATAACTTTTTGAAACATATTTTACCTTTGGTTATCGATGGATGTACAACGAAAGGAGTACGAGATGTCATCTATCGTCTTGGATCACTTATAAGGTAATTATGATACTTTTATATTTAATATGTTTGAATATTGGATATCTTTTATTTTTTAATTAACTTCTTTACAATTGTTTTTATGATTTGTATAGGTGGATTACATCCAAAGAGATCGATAAAAATTCGATCCCACAAAAAAAACGTGAATGCAAAGAGCTACTATGTTTGATGGAAAAAGAACTTCCTACTTCATTTTTTGATATTCAAGTTCATTTACTAGTCCATCTTGTAGATGAGATAGAGATTGCCGGTGTTGTCAACACTCGATGGATGTTTTGGGTCGAGCGATTTATGGGAATACTAAAAGGTTATGTGCGACAAAGAGCAAAACCAGAAGGATCCATGGCAAAGGGTTGGATGCTTGAAGAGTGCATGTATTACGTTAGTGAGTACCTTGAAAGAGTTCATGAAGAAACTCCACGTGCATGGACCAACGAGTCTTCTTCAAAAATAACCGATGAGGTATTATCAGGTAAGGGGGTTCCATTCTTATTTACATTTCAAGAAAAAAATGATGTTTCCACTTTTGTAGCATATAATAGCGAATGCATGCAAGCATTCGTTAGCGAGTACGAGGAACTTCAAAGTCTCCAAAGTAAAAGGCGAAAAAACAAAAGATCTAGACGTAATCTCGATAATAATGAGATTACAGATATACCTTCTTTCACGGATTGGCTATATAGTCGTTTGCAACGCGCCAACGCAAATAATGAAGAAATCTCAGATGAGCAAAGAGAGTTAATGATGGGTTGTGAACAAAAGGTAATTTTATTAAAATATATATTTTATTTTTTTCATATATGTATGTTAGTTTCTATTTACTAATTCAATTTATTTTGCAGGCTCGAATGTTCACTAATATGTGGGCTTTTGGACAGCATATTAGAATCAAATCCATTGATTCTTTACGTAAAACAGAGGATTCTAGTATTGTTGCTTGTTTCAAGCAACTATCACGTGCTAGCTCAAAAGACACGAACCTTATAGATGGCGAACTTGGTTACGTAGGAACTATTGTTGGTATCTACGAAATTTCATTTCGTACATTCAAACAGGTAGAAAAAAGTTTATATATTTTTTTTAGAGTTAGTTTTTTTTTAAGCACCTAATAATGGGACGTTTTTGTTGTTATATATTGTGATAGGTCATTTTGAAGGTTGACTGGTATCGAGCGGAGTATAAAGGTAGTAATTCTACAATAAGAAAGGAATTATCTGGGTTTTGGGCAATTGATTCTTCCAAGGTAATGCGATCTACTAAAGAACCATATATTCTTCCTAGGCATATTGAACAAGCATTTTTTTATAAAAACCCAGATGCTCATCCTTGGTGGCAAGTCATTCATGTGCAACCTAGAGGTAGGTCATTGTTTGAACAGTTTATTGTTAGAGAGATTGAAGAAAGTCCTCTTGATGATTCAACATCAGATACTGATACATCAACATCTGGAATAGAAATTAGACTCATTATACGTGATAATGATACTAATCTTTTTGATGAAGAGGATAATTCTCTACATGCTGATTCTACTGATGAGGAAGAGGAATTACCAGAAATAGATATTAATCCACCAATAGATGATGTGATTCATGAGAACATAGATTTAACAATAGAAGAAATAAATGAAATCAATAAGGATAATGAAGATGAGACTATATTGATGTCTTACCAAAATGATGGCAATAATGAAAACATATGAGCAGATTAGATAGTAACTTGAAGCTTCTGAATGGATATATATAATAGGTTTTTTTTATTAACTTGAATAACGATGAATCCTACTAGAGAGATGAAATCATGTTCTTCTAAGTTAGAACATGAAGCTCGGGGGTATGCCTAATTATTTTATATATAGCTTTATCTTCGAGGAGTAAATTTTTATCATGTATGTATGCATATGTGTGTGTATTCATGTGTATTATATGTATACATATATTAGTATGCATATATATGTATTTCATGTATATGTATGTGTTTGCATGTGTGTGATATATGTATACATGTATTCATGTACGTAATATATGCAAGTGTTTATAATTGTGTACATGTATATATGTATATGTGTCTATGTGTAAATATGTACATGTAAATATGTATGCATGTATATATATGTTTATGTGTGCATGTAGGCATGTATATGTATGTGTAAATATGTACATGTAAATATGTTAGTATGTATATATATATTTATGTGTGCATTTAGGCATGTATGTGTGAAGCATAATATATCTACTCCATTTTATATTTATGTATCCTATCTACATGATGTGTATATATCTTTACATATATTATGAATCATGATCCTCGTTGATTCGAGTAGCTATATATAGAGGCATAAGGTTGGGAGGAGAGACATCTCTCTAGTAGGACGTCGGAGGTGTATATATACTTCAAACATATGGCTAAAAGGTTTTATATGTATATGTATATACATTTTTATTTTAGATTTATATATATATATATATATATATATATATATATATATATATATATATATATATAGATATATATATATATATATATATATATATATAGATACATACATACATACATACATACATACATAGTTTTTCCATACGTGAAACATACTTCCAACGCATACGGGTATGGAAGTATGAAAAAAGTATGGAATTTCAAAAAAAATACCATACGTGATATCATACGTGTGAGAAAAAAAGTATTAAAAAAATCTGAAAATAATATATATATATATAATAATAATAATATATAATATAATATAACAGAAAACAGCCATAAAATATATAAATATGCAGCTGAACATTCAGATTTCAGATTTCTGTTCACACACTTCAGAATTCAGATTCATAAAATATATAAATATGCAGCTGAACATTCAGATTTCAGATTTCAGTTCACACACTTCAAAATTCAGATTCATAAAATATATAAATATGCAGCTGAACATTCAGATTTCAGATTTCAGTTATCACACACTTCAGAATTCAGATTCTAATCTCTAGATAATCATGATTTGTAAATATGCAGCTTCAATTTTGTCGAGATACATAGATGTATACATACATGATACACATGCATACATACATACTACAAAAATAGAAACATGTATATTAGATACATATATAAGTTAATATACATGCCTTTCAGTAAACATAGAGTAATAGATTTTAGGAATGACATCATACATACATAGATGCATATATAGATACATACATACGTACATACATACATAGCTCTCTGTCTCTCTCTCTCTCTCTCTCATATACATACATACCGTGCATTGTCGCGACGATGAGCCATAAGTGTCCGCATCTCTTTTAAACACCACTTAAGGGACCATCCTGTCCCAAAATCTGTCTCAAGTGAACTAAGCACGTACTTTTTATCCCTCTCATCATGCTCACTACAAAAATAAAAAACATAATGTAAATAAAACATAAGATATACATTTCAATTTATATGTAAAACTTTTACTTACTTCCATGGTAAGTGGATAAAGCGCAGGTAAGAGTCGCATAGTGCCCGCATTCTTCTCTTGAACTCCAATCCATTCCCTATGTACACAATGTTCCCCTCCGGCTCTATGTCGCACTCTAGTCCTAAGGTGCCTATGCATGTCCTCATAGGCAACTCTGCTCTGCTATCACGTGCTGGAGGTGGTATAGGTGTCCTAAAAATAGATAGATAGAAATAAATAAAAATATGTGCTATAATATCATTAAAAAAAATTATGAAAAAAAACATACCTATGAGCAGATAGCTCTCTTCCTGCATGTGGATCCGCAGAAGAGCCCTCGTCTGATCGCGTAAGCATCTGGATCGTATAATCCAGCTCCTCATCGGACATGTTTGCGTAGTCCCGCATTATGGCCCCTAGAGTATCTGACGGAACTCTTGCTCTCATAAGACTTTTTATGAGAGTGAGTTTCGCCTTTCTCTCTTTACTGGGATCCATAATACCTAACATATAAAACAAAATGGTTAGAAATCAATATATATATACGTGTATGTGTGTGTATGCATGTGTATGTGTGTGCATGCATGTGTATGTGTGTGTATGCATCTGTGTGTATGTGTGTAGGTATATGTGTGTGTTGTCTATGTGTATGTGTGTGTGTCTATGAGTGTGTATGTGTTTATGTATATGTATGTATCTACGTGTGTGTATGTATCTATGTGTGTATGTGTATGCATGTATGTATGCATGTGTGTGTATGCATATGTATGTGTGTGTATGCATCATTATGTGTGTCTATGTATGCATTTGTACGTGTGTATGCATCATTGCATGTGCATGTGTCTATGTGTGTATGTGTGTGTATATGTGTGTGTGTCTATGTGTATGTGTGTGTGTTTATGAGTGTGTATGTGTTTATATGTATGTATGTATCTATGTGTGTCTATGTGTCTAAGTGTGTATGTGTATGCATGTATGTATGCATATGTATGTGTATGCATATGTATGTGTGTGTATGCATTATTATGTGTGTCTATGTATGCATGTGTATGTGTGTATGCATCATTACGTGTGTATGTATCTATGTGTGTATGTGTGTGTGTATATGTGTTTGTATGTGTGTATGCATGTGTGTGTGTATGCATGTGTATGTGTATATGTGTATATGTGTATATGTGTGTGTATATGTGTGTATGCATGTGTGTGTGTATATGTGTGTATATGTTTGTATGCATGTGTGTGTATGCATATGTATGTGTGTGTATGCATTATTATGTGTGTCTATGTATGCATGTGTATGTGTGTATGCATCATTACGTGTGCATGTGTCTATGTGTGTATGTGTGTGTATATGTGTGTGTGTCTATGTGTATGTGTGTGTGTCTATGAGTGTGTATGTATGTATCTATGTGTGTGTATGTGTATGCATGTATGTATGCATATGTGTGTGTATGCATATGTATGTGTGTGTATGCATAATTATGTGTGTATGTGTCTATGTGTGTATGTGTGTGTGTATACATTATGACAGTGTATGTAAGCATGTGCATTATGTATGCATATAAGTATGTATGTATGCATATGCATATGCATTATGTATGCATATGCATATGTATGCATATGCATATGCATTATGTATGCATATGCATATGCATTATGTATGCATATGCATTATGTATGCATATGCATATGCATTATGTATGCATATGCATATGCATTATGTATGCATATGCATATGCATTATGTATGCATATGCATATGCATTATGTATGCATATGCATATGCATTATGTATGCATATGCATATGCATTATGTATGCATATGCATATGCATGTGTATGCATATGCATGTGTATGCATATGCATGTAAGTATGTATGTATGCATATGTGTGTGTATGCATATGCATGTAAGTATGTATGTATGCATATGCATATGCAATATGTATGCATGTATGTATATGTGTGTGAATGTGTGTGAATGTGTGTGTGAATGTGTGTGTACATGTGTCTGTATGTGTGTATGCATGTGTATGTGTGTGTATGCATCATTATGTGTGTATGTGTGTGTACATGTCTGTATGTGTGTATGCATGTGTATGTGTTTGTATGCATCATTATGTGTGTATGTGTGTGTATGTGTGTGTGTCTATGTGTATGTGTGTATGTGTGTGTGTCTATGTGTATGTGTGTATGCATGTGTATGTGTGTATGTGTCTATGTGTGCATGTGTGTGTATATACTATATGTGTGTGTGTCTATGTGTATGTGTGTGTACCTATGAGTGTGTATGTGTTTATGTGTGTATGTGTCTATGTGTGTGTATGTGTTTATGTGTGTATGTGTATGCATGTATGTGTATGTGTGTGTATGTCTCTCTATGTGTGTGTGTATGCATATGTGTGTGTGTATATGTGTGTCTATGTGTGTATGCATGTGTATGTGTGTGGATGCATCATTATGTGTGTATGTGTCTGTGAGTGTATATGTGTGTGTATGTGTGTGAGCGTCTATGTGTGTGTATGTGTGTGCGCGTCTATGTGTATGTGTGTCTGTGTGTGTATGTGTGTGTATCTATGAGTATGTATGTGTTCATGTGTGTGTATGTGTCTATGTGTGTATGTATCTGTGTGTGTATGTATCTATGCATGTGCATTATGTATGCATGTAAGTATGTATGTACATTATATGCATATGCATATGCATTATGTATGCAAATGTATGCATGTATGTGTTTATGTGTGTATGTCTCTCTATGTGTGTCACGTGTGTATGCATATATGTGTGTGTATGTGTGTGTATATGTGTCTGTATGTGTGTATGCATGTGTATGTGTGTGTATGCATGTGTATGTGTGTATGTGTCTATGTGTGCATGTGTGTGTATATACTATATGTGTGTGTGTCTATGTGTATGTGTGTGTACCTATGAGTGTGTATGTGTTTATGTGTGTATGTGTCTATGTGTGTGTATGTGTTTATGTGTGTATGTGTATGCATGTATGTGTATGTGTGTGTATGTCTCTCTATGTGTGTGTGTATGCATATGTGTGTGTGTGTGTATATGTGTGTCTATGTGTGTATGCATGTGTATGTGTGTGGATGCATCATTATGTGTGTATGTGTCTGTGAGTGTATATGTGTGTGTATGTGTGTGACCGTCTATGTGTGTGTATGTGTGTGTGCGTCTTGTGTATGTGTGTCTATGTGTGTATTTGTGTGTATGTGTGTGTGTGTCTGCGTATGTGTGTGTGTGTCTATGCGTGTATATGTGTGTGTGTGAGTGTGTGTGTGCGCATACCTTGTGTATGTCTCGCTTCTCTCTCTCCCTCTCGCGCGCTGTATGTCTCTCTCTCTCTCTCGGTCTGTATTCTTCCTCGCGTTCAAGGCCCGGCACAAATGTGCCGGGAGAATTGAATTTTTTTTTTTACATTCCAGACGACGCTCTGCAGTTTGCCATCGTCGGTAAGTGCGTCGCTAACCTGCGACGCTACTAGCGACGCTTCTGGTTTAGCGTCGCTTATGCGACGATGCTCGGCCAAAAAAAAAAATCCGAAATTTTTACCGTCGCTTATGCGACGGTTTCGTCGCATAAGCGACGGTTTTCGTTTTTTTCCCGATTCGGGGGCGTCGCTACGCCCCCCTTTTTCTTGTAGTGACGTAACACTTCATGCGACTCAATAATATTGTAGCATGGATTATCATAAAAATCATCCACAATCGATTGCCCCACATATCAATAATCCACTTAACAAATCTTCTACGCGTGGTAGAATAATCATGGAACAGAACAAACATTCGTACTTCAAGAATACAAAATTGATATTTAAATTCCTCAATACTGCATCTTATGATGCAAAAGCTTCCAATCATACAATTCTGACAAATTGTACTTTGCAAGATAATCATTGGTCGAACAATAGCTTTCTTTTCATATTCCCCTCGATGCCGCTGCTGCTTCTGGAGCTGCTGACTCGGAATACGAAGTATACTGATTTCCAGCATATTATTACTTACAGACCAAGAATATTCCTTAGTTTGTATACCCTGATTTAACAATATTGCATCATCCATCATTGGTCCTGAGCTCATCCGAAACTCACTGTTGAACTGCAACTGTAAACCTATTTTCCATTGTAATCGTAAAAATTTACTTAATGTAGTTTTAGACCAACACGAGGTCAAAAAACACTGTACCACTGATAAAAATGTAGAGAAATAAACTCTTTTACTGCGATGATCACAAACATTGCTGAAGTGTTGTTCTGGATTATAAACAACTTGCACCATATTAGCAGATAACCAGTCCAAATGTGGCGGCTTCCCTTGAAATAATTTCAGCCTAAATCTATTTATTGGCTTGTCCATCCATGTGCCAAACACATCTGCCACTCAAAAAGTGCCTTGACCCAAATCTTGCACAATCTGGTATGGGCCCTTGTATCTCAATGTAAGCTTTCCTGGATGGGGTCCTAGCTTAGAATTATACACCATCACCCAATCACCTTCTTTAAATAACTTAAACTTCACATTCCGATTTACCCAAGCTTGTCGCCGCTTTTGAATCACTTCTGTAATATATGCACTTATCAAACGATCCTCCTCAATCTGTAAAAGGTATTTACTCCTGTGTTTAACCGATAACTCCGGTGACATCTTCTCTGCCGTAATCCGCAAACTAGGAACTACAAACTCCATAGGTACTACTGCCTCCATTCCATATACCAATCGGGTGTCATACCTGTTGTCACTTTAAATGCTGTTCTGAATGACCATAAAGCCGAATCAAGAAACAAATCCCAATTTTTTTGATTTTCATGCACTAACTTTTTAAGAATACGCATTAGATTTTTATTCGTACTTTCTGCCTGCCCATTCACTTGAGGATGATAAGCTGTAGTCTTTTTATGCATGATCAAATGAATCTTTGTTAATTCTGAGATCACCTCATTCAAAAAATGAGTACCTCGGTCACTCACTAACTCAATCGGACACCCAAACCTGGTCATAATATTACGATAAAGAAATTTTGCCACACTTGCTGCCTTATTATCTTTCAATGCCACTGCCTCCACCCATTTTGTACAATAGTCAGTTGCCACCAATATGTATCTATTACCGCGCTGAGTGGTAGGTTTAATAGGCCCCACAAAATCCATGCCCCATTTTTGGAAAGGATCCAGTGGTAGTACCGGATGATCAGTCATCCAGTCAGAGTTATTAAGTTGGCCTAACCTTTGGCAAATCACACATCCTTTGGCATACTCATGCGAATCTTTAAACACTGTTGGCCACCACAACCCAGCTTGTAATACTTTCTTTCATGTAATATCACCTGACAAATGACCTCCTGCAGAACCGGAATGTGCTTCCTGTAAAACAGCTAATTGTTCATAGTCTGGTACACATCTCCTGATAACCTGATCCACACCCTTCTTGTATAATGCCCCTGCTATGACCAAATACGGCCTACTTTTAAGGGCAAACTTCCTCCTCTGATCAGGTGTAAAGTACTGTGGTAATGCACCCTCCGTCAGGAAAATTAATAACTGCTCATACCACGAATCTGTCTCCACTACGTGCGTCGTAAACAACTCAGCATCCGGAAATACATCAAGTGCACCGGTGGGTGTTTCGCCTGATTCCAATCGACTAAAATAATCTGCCATCACATGCTCTTTCCCCGGAGTATGCACAATCACAAAATCAAATTCCTGTAACAAAAGCATCCACCTGGCTAATCGGCCTGTTAATAAGGGCCTCTTGATTAAGTAAACCAAAGCCTGATGATCCACATGAAAAACAACTTTATTGCCCAACAAATAATGTCGAAACTTGTTAAGGGCATATACCATCGCCAAAGCTTCTCTTTCCGTCACCGGATAATTTCTTTCAACCGCAGCCAATACCCTACTGGCATAATAGACAGGTCTATACCATCCTTTGTCTTTCTGCTGCATCAAAACTGCTCCTACGACCACATCCGATGCATCCACAAATATGTGAAAAGGTACTGACCAATCAGGTGGTTGTAATATGGGTGCTACCAATACCATCTTTTTTAACAACTGAAATGCTTTCTCTTGAGCATCAGCCCACATAAACGGAATATCCTTCTTGGTCAAATGCGTTAGTGGTAAGGAAATGTTTGCTAAATATCTTAAATATCTGGAATGCCACTTGATTTGACCCACAAACCGCATTACTTCTTTTACATTAGTCGGTGCTTTAGCTGTACGTATAGCTTCAATTTTCTTAATATCAATAGCCATTCTTGCTTGTGATATAACATGGCCCAATAAAATACCACTTCTGACCGCAATCACACTTTTAAATGGATTCAATACCATCCTAAACTGCCGACATCTTTCAAAACATGCTTTTAGGTGTAGTAAGTGCTTAATCATTTCACCGAAAACCAAAAAACTGTCGACAAATACCTGCATAAAGTCCTGTAGATAAGGTTCAAACACCTTATGGGCCGCATAATTGAACAATGGTGGTCCATTCTTCAAGCCAAAACTCATGACCGTAAACACATAAGCTCCAAATTCTATAATAAATGCTGTTTTGTGCTGATCCTCCTCAGCCACACTCATCTGATTATAACCAGAAAATCCATCCAAAACACTATACATTTCATGGCCTGCGACCGCATCCAACACTGCATCACAAAACGACATAGGAAACGGGTCTGTAATAGTTGCCGCATTTAACTTTATATAATCAACACAAATTCGGAGCTTCCCATTCTTTTTAGGGACCACTATGATAGGAGATAGCCAAGTGACCTGATTCACTGGTTTGATAAATCCAACTGCCAACAATTTATCAATCTCTTCCTTCACTTGTTAGCAAAGTTAGGATTCATTCTATATCTTTGCTGTGCCACAGGTACTGCATCCGCCTTCAAATTAATCCTGTGTTGATGCAACTACGGATCTATGCCTTTTACTTGAGTATAATCCCAAGCAAACACATCTACATACTGATTCACCGGTTTGATAAATCCAACTGCCAACAATTTATCAATCTCTTCCTTCACTTGTTTAGCAAAGTTAGGATTCATTCTATATCTTTGCTATGCCACAGGTACTGCATCCGCCTTCAAATTAATCCTGTGTTGATGCAACTGCGGATCTATGCCTTTTACTTGAGTATAATCCCAAGCAGACAAATAAGATCCTCCTTAAACTGTCCTTCTAATGTTTTACCAATCCGCACCATCTTGGGTTCAGCTTCTGTCCCTAAATTAACCTCTTGAAGCTCCTCCTCCTTCACCCGCATAGAACCTGCATATTTCTGATCGTACATCCTTTCCACCCGTGTAATTATCTCTTCCTCCTGGTGTTCCATCTGCTGCTGCACCGGATGTCCATACGTTGGTCAAACATCTTTTGTAAATAGGCACCTGCCACCTGTTCACCCGGAACTGGCTCTTCTACTTTCAACCCACCACTACAATCCTTACTTAATACTCCTTCAACATTGACTTCTAATACTGGCACCACCGTTGGGTTTGCTTGCAAAAACTTTTCCTCTTCATCATCTTCAATCTCATTTGCCAAGTTAATGGTCTGAGCCATAAGTGGTTTTTCCTGTACCGACATATTCTTTCATCCACGCATAGGAATCATCACCCGCTTTTTACCCTTGGTAATCATTACTACATTCAAGCCCCAATCGTGCTTGACTTTGGCAAGCCAAAACCAAGGTCTCCCCAACAACATTTCGTACGGATATGCGGACTCAGACATTCGGATGACCACAAAATTAACCATAAATGTCATGCCGGAAATAATAATTTGTTGTTGCTTTAAAATGCCAACTGGCTGTACTCGTGTTTGATCCGCCATTTTTACCTGAAATGGTGCTGGAGCCAATACCCCTCTTCCCATTTCAATGAAAATATGCTCAGGTAATATGTTTACTCCTGATCCTCCATCAAGTAACACTTCTGTCAATCGCCGGTGGTTGTACTGCACCTGAATGACTGGTACTACAAAATCCACGTCTGCTGGATCAATACTGTTAGCCAAGATAGAAGGGATCAATCTAACTTCGGGCTCTGCATGATACCCAAGTAGCTTTTTCAACAATTTCTCTCGAAACACCGGTACCAAGGATAACAGTTGATCCAAGGACAACTGTAACGGGGAGCTAATGATTTCATCAAACCAATCATTTGCCAAGCTTTGCTGATCCGGCACCTTATCCCGCTCCTTGATGGGAGGTATCACTTTCACACCCTGTTGTTGCTCAGTCTGACCTCCACCCATCGCCTGATTAGAAGACTTATCATGCTTACAATGCTTTGTCTTCACTATTTCATCGTCATAGTCATCAGTGTCAGAATCACTGGAACTCTTGCCGACTCCGTAGTTGAATCCGATTCAACCTCTGAACCACAATTAGACTGCTTCTTTTTGGCTCGTCCAAACCTTCTTTCAACCCGCACTACTGCTAATACTAACACATCAAAACCATTTGCAATGTCCACACTGGCCACCACATGTCTTATTGTGCTCCTTAATCCTTTCAAAAAAAATCCTGCCAACATATCATCAGTAGGTCGTTCATTACCTTGCAACCTTTCCATTAAAGTTTGGAACTTTTGAGCATAGTCTTCCACTAGCATGGTCTTTTGTCTGATAGCCCTCAACTTCCTTAACACATCGGAAGGTGTCTTTTCTTTTCTAAATCGTTGCAAGAATGCTATTTTTAAATCATCATATGTGGCAAAATGAGCAATGCCATATTGACTGAACCAGCTCATAGCTCGTCCTTCCAACGTGGCTGCAAACTGTTGAAGTTTAATATCATCACCGTACATGGCTGGATATCCATTCGTTGTCCATTTTATTTCGAATTGAGCCACATGGCAATCAGCATCTTCCTGAAAGGTTCCACTGAAATGAGCGGCTTTGACTTTAGGATTAGGAGGTGGTTGAGCCATTGGTTGTGGTTGAAGTGTGCACCTAGTTTTTTGACCGGTCGCCCCTGCAAGTGGATCGAACTGGAGTCGTCTTCTTACCCCTACAGTTGCTTCTGTGAGGAATAACGCTCCAAGTATGCCGCCCACTAACCTTACCTCTGTTGCACCTGTTTCCCCCTATTCCTCGTCAGTGCCCAGAGCTTCCTGCTCCTCGGCCTCGTACCACTCGTAAAAATCTGAAGATGTCTCCATGTTTGCTGCTCTTGCATGTGCCCTTGTAAAATATACTTTACCAAAATGGTTGCGCCTGCCCCTCATGCATTTCTTGAGGCTGCGTCAGCCGTACAGTAGGATCGCCAATTGTGTTGAGGGTTCGAGGTTCAACACAACATCAAATTAAAGAACAAACAGAAATACTTGTTTTTTCCTATTGGCACTGCTCTACATACGCAGAGATTTCCACCGAAAATTGCATTTAGTTATCCACTGGAATTTCACCGAAATTTTTCGTTCCGATGCTTTCTACTGTGTCAGATTTACTCTGTCACTTGTTCAATTACCACCTTCCAAGATTTCTAGCTTCTTACACACTCACAGTCATATGAATTACGTTGCGCCTCTGTGTAGACTACTTGAATCTCTCATTAAACTTAACAGAGAAGATTTGAAGAAATACAGAGAAGAACTACTGTTTTGGAAAACATTTGCTGTTCATTTCCTTGGTAAACATAAGTATCGCGAATACAGATTAATACAGATTTTTACATGTATAAGAACTTCATAGATTTCATACTGGAGCATTCATCACAAAGTTACATCAGATACGAAAGTCATAGTCATTTCTGTGAAAACAGACTTTCTCCGATCCTCCCAAAGCCTTGTCAGAATAACTTCTTCTTTTCCACTGTAGTGACACTGCTTCCTCTCATCAACGTCTGCTTCTCTTCTCAGAACTTCTACCTCCTTCTTGCGGTGGTTGCGCTCTCTCTTCTTGTGACTTCTTTCTCCTTACAGTTTTTCATGAACTCCTGTCTTGTAACTTCCCCCTTTACTTGCGACGTGTCCTTTTTAATCTCATCGTAGCCATCTTTTTTTTTCTTTTTATTTTATTTTATCAGATCTCCCTGCCTTCAATAGTCAATTTATGCAAGTTCCTAGGAAACCTCATTTAGATGATTTGAGACACACTCTATGATATGCAAGTGCTACTTTGGATTATGCATTATTTTATGAAGCTGGTGCAGAATTCTAGGTTCATGGATACACTCATGAAGATTGGACTGGTAGTATTCCAAATAGAAAATCTACTAGTGGCTTTCTATTCTCACTTGGGAGTGTAGCTATTAAATGGAGCAGTAAGAAGAAACCCACTATTGCCTTGTTGACTACATAGGCCAAGTATAGAGGTGCTGCAATGGAAACATGTGAAGCATCATGGTTAGAGTTACTGCTTGCAGATTTAGGTGTGGAAGTGCAAAAGTCTATCATCATCTATTCTGATGATGTTAACAACATATAATTAGCATGGAGTCTTGTTTTTCATGTTAAAACAAAGCATATCAAGGTACATTATCATTTCATCAAGAAAAAGGTATGAGTAGGTGATATTGACCTTGTTTATGTAAGGATAGATGAGTAGGTTGCTAATATTTTCCCTAAGACACTTGGAACTGAGAAGTTGAAGAAGTTTTGGAAGATGCTTGGATTACAAGACATGACGTTGAGCTTGAGAGGGAGTGTTGAGATATCAAGCTCAACATGTGATGATCAAGGATGAAACATATCACTTTTTCATTTCTCTGACATGTATAGTGGTCATGCCGGTATATGTCAGGGATACTTTAGTGAGCTTTACTAGATTTATCTACTGAGATTGATGGCACATTTGTTTCTTGCCAGGTCACTTATTTGAGGACATTAGGATTTTTCTTATGTAATGTTCTTTATATATTGCACTAGTTGTATTGTTGTATTATGTCATTCTTGTATATTCTCTTTATGTAATAGAAGAAGAAGAAGATCATTCTTCCTTGCCTCAATCTACATGTTCTTCTCTTTGAGAGTAAGAGTGTGTGAGTGACGGCTTTGAGGATATACTAGCTGTACCAACACTAAAAACCAAAGAACAATGAAGGGAAGGGTGAAGGAGAGTGACAAGACCCAAGTCCACAATAAAACTCATCAAGATGATTGCTCAATTGATCAGACCCCTGAAATTACATTATAAAAAATGAGAAGGATAAAACAGGATGACTTGTTGGTGGAAGACTATGAAAACAATTTTAAAATTTGTTAAATAGGTCACAACAAGGACAAAGATCCTCATGGGTAGTTAGGGGATAATTTCCATCATGCATTGCATCGATAATTGAAAAGTGAAATTTTTGGATATGGATAACTAGAAATAGAGCAAGACTTCAAAAATCTGTTTGATGTTATAGCAAGACTCAAAAGAAGATTTGGATTGATTAGTAGGAAAAATACAAAGAAAAAGAAGAAGATTTATGATTCAGATTCAAAATAGGAGGATTCAAATGAGTGAAGGTCCAGGACTACATCTTTAAGATAGGATATAGAAATTGATACAGATTCTAGTTCAAAAGAAGAGAATAATTGGCTCAGGCTAATGTAATGGCATCTCACACTGATCCTTAGTAAATGTAGCCAGAGGTATGATGGGGAGTACAACAATAATAAATATGCATGGAAACAAACATGGAAAGGGCAAGGTTAGATCCTAGGGAATTCAACTTGTATGTATTATAGTATGATGGGACATAGACAAGGGCCTCCTTGTGAGATTTGGTGCAAACATAGAACATTGAAAGGGAATACCAATATTTAACCCACCACTAGACTCAGAACTAGCAAGTACTTCTCATGATGTGAAGATGAAAGCACCAAAACATGATAATATAGTGGTTATTGGTTAGCTAAAACAAAAAATGTAGGGTGCGGAGATGTCATGATGGCAACGTGACTATGGTAACTATGGAGATTCTTGTAACACACTTGCAATGTTAGTAATGACTAGATCAAAGACCAAGGAGAAGCAACAAGAGCAAAAATAGGATAAAACAATCAAGGAACTAATTGACTAGACAAGACATGATTAAGTGAGGAAAAGTGATAATTGACTAGACAAGGAAAAGTGATAATGTAGGACTCAATGAATGTAGTCATACCACTCAATGAATGTAATCACAACACATCTTCAGGAGCAACAAGGAAAATAAGGGAAACGGATGTGTATTCCAAAAGAACATATAAAATATAATGTGAAGAATGCCTACATTCAAGATGGACCATCAAATGCTTATATGATGCTTTAATGGATGCACTACTTTCATTGTGATTAGGATATCTCTTATCACTAGTAACCAAAATTTGGAAAGTAGTTATTACAGTGATATATATCTCTTATCACTAGTAACCAAACTACTTGGATAATAGTGATACTATAGTATATATTTTGAGGCGGATGTATTGAGGATAGATGATTTAGTATAGCTGAAACAAGATGGAATTGGAAACATAGGGGATCTACAAAAGAAGCAGACAATAAAGACAATCAAACTACAAAATCAAGAGACTGCTAATGCAAGATCTAAGGCTACGAGGCCTAGGGATGTGTAGTAGGATACATCTATTTAGGGAGCAATCTAATCAAAGTGCATGGGTGCAAGAGGATGAATTAGTGGACATACATTTAGGGATGGAAGAAGACCCCTAGATTGCTAAAGTTTTGACAAAAATACATTTTCAAGCTTAAATTGAAACAACTTTTGCACCAATATTGTGACATTGTTTCTTGGTCCTATTTAGATATCAAGGGAGCAAGCCCCATATTCTATCAATATGTCATCAATATGAAGCAAGATGCCATTTTGGTGAAGCAAAAAAGTATTTTATGAATCTAATCTATTCAAAGAAGGTTAAGGAAGAATTGGATAAATTATGCGAGGTAGTTTTTATCTACCCAATGGAGAAAGTAGAGGTCCTTATCATAAATTCTTGTGGCTTCTAAGAAAAATGGCAAGACATGGGTGTGTGTGGACTGTAGGAAGTTGAATGCAAATACCCTCACCAATCCTTTTCCACTACCTTTCCAGTTATTATGTTGGATGCAATGGCAAGAGTAGAGGTGTATAGCTTCTTGGATGACTTTAATGGTTACAAGTAAGTGTAGATGACTCCATAGGATAGTGAAAAAGTTGTGTTTGCTACATGATGGGGTATATGCATATAATGTTATGCCCTTTGGATTGAAGATTGCCCCACCTAAATTTCAAAGATGGGTGACGTATGTGTTTGAAACCTTACAAACTTTTATGAAAGTCTTTTTTGGATGACTTCAACATGTCTAGTAAATGGGCCGAACATGTCCATCATTTACGTTTATGTTTGCAGTGATGTTGGGATTTTTTCTTTCCTTTGAATCGAGTAAAATGTGGATTCACCTTCCAACATGGATTACTTTTAGGACATATCATCAGCAAAGAGGGTATAGCTATTG
The DNA here is from genome assembly GCA_020310875.1 of Ceratopteris richardii. NCBI lineage: Eukaryota > Viridiplantae > Streptophyta > Polypodiopsida > Polypodiales > Pteridaceae > Ceratopteris > Ceratopteris richardii. The sequence goes on from CM035437.1 coordinate 88,781,024, forward strand.
ATCCTTGGAAGGTGCAACAAATCAATAGTGTAGAGACACCACGGATGATTAAAAAACTCATGTAGTTTATTGGGAAAATTAAGTGGCATAACATGTTTCTGGGGTATCTTGCACATGTTCGGTAACCATAAACAATGATCACGAAAAAGGACCAACCATTTGTCTGGGGTAATGAGCAATATGAAGCATTTGAACTTTTAAAGAAGATGTTAGTAGTTTCTCTAATTTTGATACCTCCAAATTGGATAATACCTTTTAATTTATTTTTAGATGCATCTCTATATTGAAATCAAGGTTGTTTTGATGTAGGAATCTTAGACAGGTGGTACAAACCAATTTTCATGCAAGTAGGCTGATGAGCCCTATAGAGAGAAAGTATATAGTTACTAAAAGGAATGCTTGGGTGTGGGGTTTGGGTTACAAAAATTAAGAAATTATTTGCTATCTAACAAGGTTACAATTCATGAGGATCATCAAGATCTTCTCTATTTGTTTGAAAAAACACATCTCTTAGGATGGCTAGCCTGATGGCTACCACTTATGTAGGGGTTAGAGTTTTTACTTATACATAGATTAGGCTCGGAGCATGTAGTAACATACTACCTTAGAGAAAATGTGGTCAGGGGAGAAGTTGGATGTAGCAATGGATGAACTTTCCAATGCACATTTGTTTGGAGCTCATGTTCCTGAATCAACAAACAAATGGTGCAATAATATGCTATAGATTTTAATGCAAGAAATCCCACTGTAAGATTTATCGAATGATAAAAAGAAGAAATTGGCATGGAATAGCGCCCAGTATGAAGTCATTGCAGGATCTTTGTACAAGAGGGGAATTGAACAAATACTAATAAAATGTGTTCTAATAGTTGAACAAAGGATGATAATGTTAGAAGTACAGCTCAAATGATCATTTTTAAGGAGATTTGAATGCACAAAGAATTTTGCAAGCAAAATTGTGGTGGTAGACTATTTGTAAGGATTCTCACACATTTGTTAAGTGTTGTGTTGAGGGTCAAAGGGATGGGAGGCCACTATATCAACATTGTATGCCACTTCAACCAATTTTACCCTTTGAACTATTCATGAATTGGGGACTCATTTGTGAGTCCTATTGTGCCTCCAACTGAAGCTTTAGGTAAGCAATACATTTTAGTGGCTATAGACTATTGTAAAGAGTGGGTAGGTGCCCAAGCACCTAAATACAATAAGGAATCAAGTGTAGCAACATTATTGTACAAAAATGTCATGATAAGTTTTGGGTGCCCCATGGCATTAGTATCAGACCAAGGGTTCATTTCATAAATCAGGTGATGAAAATTTTTATTGAGAAGCATATGATACTACATAAGAAATCTACAACATGCTATCCACAAGCAAACAATCAAGCAAAATCCACGAATGAAGCTTTGATCAAAATTCTATAGAGGATTTTAGCAGAGCATAAGAGAGATTTGTCGCGAGGAAGGAGATAAGCAAGAGAGATCACACACAAACTCTCACAATCAAAGAGGATCACACACACAGATTGAGTCAACGAAGAATGATCTTCTTCTTCTTCTTGTATTGCATAAAAGAAATGTACAAGAATGACCTAAAACAAGAATACAACAAGCGCAATATATGAAGAATCGTACATAAGGAAAATCCTAATGTCCATCCTGGGAACCTGCATAAATTGACTTTCAAGTCCAACCGTGTAGCTTAGATCAGGCATTGTAATTGTGAGATATATCAAACTTCCCACAATTTTTTTGTACATAGTGGCATTTTCCAATGCTTCGCCTGATGTAGTATCCAAATTCAGATTTTAATCTAGTGGCATAGAAATTGCCTTACAATCAGCCATACCATAATTTTGTAGCATACTCAAGGCATATTGCCTTTGTGACATCCATATACTTGTTTCTGTATGTATAAATTTAATGCCCAAGAAATAGCGCAACACACCAAGATCTTTCATGTCAAATTCTTGCATAAGAACTTGCTTTACCTCTTTAATGTTGTCTTTGTTATCACCACCTACAATCAAGTGATCAACATAAATAGCCACAATTGTGATGCCATCATCACCCTTCCTTGCATATAATGAATGATCTGCATCACACAGAAAACCCAATGGTGGTTAAGTAATCAGTAATCCTTGCATGCCATGCACGAGGAGCTTGCTTAAGCCCATACAAAGCCTTTTGCAACCTGCAAACATATTCTAGATGCTTTGAATCTTCATATCCTTGTGGTTGGTCCATGTATACATCTTCTTGTAACTCACCATGTAGGAAAGCATTCTTCACATCCATATGATGCAAAGTCCATCTTTTTGTTGTAGCTAATGCAACAAGGGTTCTGACAGTAGACATTTTAGTTAGAGGGCTGAATGTTTCCTCGTAATCAATGCATATGTTTGTGCATATCCTTTTGCTACTAATCGTGCTTTATACTTGCTTATGTTACCATCTGCATTGTGGTTTACCTTGTAAACCGATTTGTAGCCTATGAGTTTCTTTCCTTGGGGCAATGGAACCAGCTTCCATGTATCACTTTTGTAAAGTGCAAGCATCTCCTCATCCATAGATTTTTCCCAATCTGCATTTCCAATTGCATCTTCAAAACAAGAGGGTTCAACATCTTGTATTACCTTTGTCATGTAGACACAATGATGAGCCATGTAACTATCATATATCAATCATTGCACTGAATTCCGCATCCTCCCAGATCTTCTTGGTCCTAGGTCACTTCTGCTTGTATCATCTGCATGTGCCTTTCTTACTCCTCGAGTCTTCATAGAGGGCAATCCAAGTTCCTCATCAAGGCTCTTTTCTCAACCGCTTGAATATCCATCAATGTCTTCAAAACTTGCACATGTTTTACTACCACCAAAAAGCTTTTCTTTACCTTTATTGGATGTATTTGATGAATTTGATGGACTAAAATTTCCACACAATCTTCCACTCCATGGATTTGAGTTGGAACTATTGCTTGGTGATTCATTTGGTCTACTCAAAATTTGAGATTCTGCACTTGATTTTTCAGCATTTCTTTGTCATTTGATTCAAGATTAAGTCCATCTTTGGCATCTGCATAGAAGCTTGACATTTCATCAAATACCATATCTCTGCTCACCTTCACCAATCGTGTGAGTGGGTTATAACATTTATATCCCTTTTGCTCAAGGGAGTATCCAATGAAGACACATTTATCTGCTTTTGGATCAAGCTTCATCCTCAACTCCTCTAGAACATGTACATATGCAATACAGTAAAAAACTTTCATATGTGATAAGTTTGGCTTTTTACCTGTGAACTTCTCTTCAGGTGTAACTTGATGTACAAAAACAGTAGTTGGAGTTTTGTTCATGATGTATACAGTCGTATGCACAACTTCTACCCAATAGCAATGAGGCATATTCTTTTCAGCCATCAAGGCTTTTGCTATTTCTGCAATATGTCTATTTTTGCGTTCAGCAATGCCATTCTATTGTGGTGTGTACCTGCATTAAAATTGATGTCGAATTCCATGATTTTTTAGAAATTTGCTGAGCTCATTTGACATGTATTCATCTCCTCCATCAGATCTTAATGTCTGAATATACTTCCCTGTCTGCTTTTCCACCATAGCATTAAAATTATGGAAGTGAGTGAACACCTCACTCTTCTCTTTCATGAAATATACCCACACTTTTCGTGTATGGTCATCAATGAAAGTAACATAAAACTTGCAACCACCCCCAAACATCTATATGTACTATTTGTAGCACATTTTCTCTAACATGCTTGTCATGTAAAAATGATGCTCTTGAGTGTTTACCAAATTGACATGATCCACATACCTTTTGCATTTCTGCAACTTTGAAATTTGGTAGTCCATTGACAATCACCTTTGACTGCATCAATTTTAGCCTTTGCAGATTTGCATGTCCAATTCATTTGTGCCAGAGATACGACCTCAAGAATGATGAAGCTATTGAAAAGGAAGTTCAAGAGATGGAAAGAGATACCCTGGCTATGCAGAAATATAATCAAGGGATTGGGGGATTTAAAGGCCCAACAACCTTATCATGCCATATTTTCTTTCACATCTATCTTTTGTTTTGTTTAATCTTTCTATTGCGTCTATATCCTAAACATAATTAATAAGGAGAGTAGTTACAATATGTGTAAAAATCTAAGAAATATAAACTTTTAATATGTGTGTGTGAAAGCATGCATATATGCAACTTTACAAAAATTTTGATAGCATTTTTGACTGTCCGTCATAGATATGAAACAATCCTCATAAGTGCACTCAAGCACTATGCATAATTAGGTACAACAAACGATTCCAAAGGACATTTACAAGCCCAAGGTCTTTTTCTTTGCATCCCTTTTTGCTTTAAGTTCTATACATAAAGCCAGAAACAAGCCATGCAAACTTTTTTATACAAAGAAAAGACCCAACGATGCATAAAAAGCATATACACTTTCTTAAGCCTACTCATTCATAGGTGTTGATGATGCATCTAAGTACTTATTATAAAGTTCTTAAAGTTCTTTTATTTGCTTTAAAGTCACTCAATTCGGATTGGAAGAGGAATTTATGCCCCTAACTCACTCAGTTCGGATCCGAGAGAGACATTTATGGCCCCTTCACTGTACTTTGGTCCTTTTTGAAGAAAACTAGAGAGAAAATGAAGCGGGTGGAGAAAGGTTTGAGATATGCCCCGTTATTGAGTTTTCACATGAATTAAATTTTCAAGAATTAGAGATAGAAAAAAACGTTGTTTCCAAATGGAAAAACGTGACCTTCTTTGCAACAAACGTGAGCTCAAATCGGTTATGATGCATGCATCCAAAATGAACGGAAATTTTCAAGAAGGGCATTCATTTAACAAGATCTTCATGGCCGTAGTAATTATGTAATTTGATTAAATACACATGTTGTTATGGTTCAAGCTTTGCAGGCTTGAAATGATGGACATTTATTGTAGAGTTGTGCATCAAATTTAACTCACCACATTCATACAAAAATGCAGTTTATTTAATGCATACGAAAGCCACATTCTTGTCAGAAAGAAAAATACGCATGCATACATTCATGTAATTACACACACATCACATCAGTATACATACATACATACTCACATATATAATCACGAATGCATATACATGTAGAACATTATGTGTGCACACTACGTACACACATGTGCAACACAATTACACATGCTTATCCATTACACATACAATACATGCGCATTCATATTCATGCATATCTACATGCATGCAAACACATCTGACATACTCGCATATGCATATCACATATGTCACACACATATGCCCTCTTACACATACACTTGTTAATACATGCACACATATGTGATTGTGCATGCACATGTGCACGTGCACACACACACACACACACACATATATATATATATATATATATATATATATATATATATATATATATATATATATATATATATATATATATATATATATATATATATATATATATGCATAATGCCATTCCATAAAAACACTTTACAAACATCAAACCATTGCACAACTCTTAATACTCACACATACATGTCTTATACACATTGTTGAGCCCAACAAAGTCATATTGGTCAAAGTCAACACAATCAAAGTCAAAGGTTCAAAGTCAATATGTTCAAGGTCAAGTCAACATGGACAAAGTCAAAGCATTCAAAGTTCAATGGTCAAGGTGCACAGGTGGTGCACAATTAATTGTTCACAAAGGTTATATTTGCAGAAAGTTGGATGCAAGGTTATAGGCATATATACAAACCGGGGAAAAAAGATTCCTGACAAGGCAAAAAGTGCCCCTGATGGTCCTGAGTGTGTTCATACACATCACTACCAAAATATATCAACAAAGGAATCTACTCTCATATCTCATGCAAACTATATTTAATTAAGATAAGAGGTTCCATTTAAAACAATCATTTTAAAAACAACTAGACTATTTCCAAAGATGATTGTTTGGTTTTAAATTACATTGGTGGTTTACGTATACCCTTGCAATGGATATAATGCTTGTTTTTTATGTCTCTTAAACTATTCCTAAAATCAAAGGTTTGGAGATGATTAGGACTTAAAATGATTGCAAATTTCTTTTAAGGAAGTTTGGCCAAGGCCTAATCTCCCATGATTGAATTTATAATTTAACTATTATAGAGTGAATGTGCTTAGTGCCCGTAGGATCCTGTGTATCCCATAAAGCAATGGCAGGATGGCTCGGAGGTGTAATAGCTATGATGGTCCAAAATCTGTAGGAGACCTCGGATTTAGCAGGTGACTAATGGTTCAAAGCAAGTTGCTAAGAAGGTTAATGATTTTTTCGTCGCCTTCATGAATGACCCACTTTCTTTTAATCTTGTTCTTTTTCATGACAAACATTCTATGGTATCTAAAAGGTAGTGATTTTTACAATTACATATTCTTCCACCTAACAAGTTGAGGGATTTTTCAATCGGTCATTCTTTTTGATGGGCATCAAAGTTGATCACACATCTTTCTTTCCATATCTTCTAGAGTGACTCCCCTCTAATGGCATTCCACAGGGTAGAAAACCAACCAATTGTTTCACCAAGTAATGCTTCTTCCAATTGATTAGATTTTGTAAACTCAAAATCATGGTAAGAGATTGCCATGTCGAGTAGCTTCTTGGGAACGAGAAGAAGAGATGTCCAAGGTCCTCTCTACCTTGTAAGCATTTTGCACCAGTTAAGGACCCCACAGTTTTTATTAGATTTGGAATTTTTCCAGGTTCCATGTTGGAGGATTTTCCACATGAGAATTGATTTTTTCTTCTCAATGAGAAGATGCCACAGGTCCCCACACATAGGTTTCCATCTAATGATAGACCAATTCATGCACCATCTCCTATTAAGGGAGATATGCAAGTCAAGGTGCCAATGGATCCTCAAAGTTTTATCCAATTTATTAGTGTTGTTCCATCTTAAACCCTTCAATTAGGGGGGGGGGTCATTCCCAAGATAAGTTATCCCAAATGTTGATTTTGTTGATGACATGATTTCTTCTACATCATTGCCATTTGTATCTGCATGAGTGCATCTCCATTTTGTGTCTAGCAGGCACTCCATTTCCATTTTATATTGCATCTCTTTTGTATTTGGGTACCTTTCCATTTGCTTTTACATGTGTATTCATTCTCCTTGAAGGGGAATTATCCCACATTTGATGTACTTTGGAGACCCCTCCAACTCTATATAAGGCTCTCCCCCCATTTGTACTTGGTTAGAAGCTTTAGAAGCCTATGCCATGCTCTTGGCAAGCTCACTCTAATCCATGCGAGTTTTCCCATTTCATGGTCTACTCACTTTTGAGTCTCACACTCTTTCATTTTGCAAGTACACTCTTCTTTTCATTTTACTTCCACTCGTGTACTCCATGGTATTAGAGTGTTAGGTGGAGGTCTCAATGGTTATTTTGGCATAACTATGGAGATTTTGGTGGTGGTGGTGGTGCTTGAGTTTGGTGGCATGGCTCTCTCCTCATTGAAAGAAGCTTCTTATTAGCCATCATTTCATACTCCTTTTGTATTATACTTGGCCCATTTTCCCACCCTCCCACCCTTTCATTCATCCAAATCTCACCTTTTACTACCATTTTCCCTCCCACTCACCCCTCTTCTAATAATCTTTTGGATAACATTTGTTGGTTTATTTCATGTTTGTAATCATATTATGGAGTGATTAGAGACACTATTTGTAAAACTTGTTGGTTTTTGTCCATCGTCTTATGTATCTTTGGTACTAAAGTGTTTCTCATGTTGACGGTAATAGTGCAGTACCTTGAGATGTAAGAGCTTAGCATAGCTCATAGCTCAGGAGATTACTATGGAGCAGTGTACCTCTCAAGAGAACCTGGCAGACATTCATGAAGGCTCTACCTCCAATTTCAATCTAGCACTTGGTGGACATGAGTGCATCTCCATTTTGTATATAGAAGGCACTTTAGTTCCATTTTATTTCCATTTTATATTGCATCTCTTTTGTATTTGGGTACCTTGTCATTGTCTTCTACATGTGCATTCATTTCCTTGAAGGGGAATTATCTGATATTTGATGTACTGTGGAGAGCCCCCTCCAACTCTATATAAGGAGGGCAGAGAGAGCCTCTCCCCCCGCTTGTACTTGGTTAGAAGCTTAAGGAGCCTACTCCATGCTCTTGTAAGCTCACTCTAATACATGTGAGTTTTCTCATTTCATGGTCTACTCATGTTTGAGTCTCACACTCTTTCATTTTGTGAGTGCACTCTTCTTTTCATTTTGCTTTCACACATGTACTCCCTATAGATTTTGTGTCTAAGAAGGCACCAATCATCAAAGTCAACTCTCCTATCAGGGTGTATGTCCTCAAATCTTATCGAATGAACTCTCTCATGGTTCCAAAGATGTTTCCATTTACTAAATCCTTTGTTCCATAGCTTCTTTGCTCTTTGGATGTTCTTGGAGTCAAATTCTTTGATTCCCTTAATAGGAAACCAAACAAAATCATTTTGCCTAGTCTTGATCACCCACTTCCAATCTTCATTAACCTTGATATACAATTTCATCTTGTTCCAACCCTTCCATATGGAGGAAATAAGGTCTGAAACTTTTGGAGTCACATGATGCTGAGAAAACATCAAGGTGAGTTGATCGAGATCCTTCCACCCAAGGACTCCCATAAGCATAAGGGAGGATTTGTTTTTGAAAATCAATTTAGCCCATGAAGCTTCCACATTGCACCACACTTTGATTAGCCACATGGTTGCCAGCTTATCAGCCATACCTCCCACATCCAGAATGCCCCCCACCAGATTCTTTGTGGTTAGTGGACAAGGCCCACTTGATTTTTTTTTTGGGGGGGGCTTGTTGGGATCACAATCTAGAGGAAATTTTTGCAAATACTTTCAAGCTTTGCTAGTTGTTTGGCTTTAGATCTCCAACATGCAAGACAATGGATAATATATGAAATGAGAAAGGAATTGATCACCATTGCATGCCCTGCCACATTGAGTTGCATGCCCCAGTAGGTTAATTTAGCATCCAATTTGGCTAGAACCCAATTCCAATGTTATCTAATAGAAACTTCAAAGCCCATTAGGATACTGAGGAGCCGAAAGACTTTCCCACTGTGTAGCTTATTAAAACCTTAGTTAATTAAGAGTTGTGGAGGGGGAATAAAAATGACATTTTTAGATCCGGACACAACGCAAAAAATATTTAGACATTGCCAAAAGGTGTTGATGCTATTAGGATCATTAAACATAAAAGCATTTATATCATTGATGAAGAGCCTCATTAGCATCTAACTCTAGTTGTGAGCGAGCCAAAGATATTGGATCTATCCAAGATGGTCTTGATGGCTAACCAAGCAGCTTAGGAAAATTGGTGGCAATAGCAAAAAGGAGTGGAGCCTAAGGAAAACCCGGTCTAGTTGAGCATTTTAATGTGATTTCCCAAGAGAGTTGACCATTGATATTATTTTGATCGGATGGATTTCCCATAATCATAGAGATCATGTTGATGAATTTATAGCAGAATGAAGTCCCACTCTAGGTGATTGTATGCTTTATCAAAATTGTTCTTGATGAAGATGACATCTTGAAAAGATTCCTTAGCAAATTTCAGGCCTTCCCACACTTCAATAATGGTCTCCAAGATGGATCTACCCTTTATGATTCCCTTTTGATCCTCATTGATCCATGAACATAGATGGAAGGTCAAGGAATCCGCAAGAGCTTTGCAACATAG
>CM035437.1:88800786-88911444 GCA_020310875.1 Ceratopteris richardii
ATTGTAAAGTACAATGGACTTACTGATACATATGTCTGCCTTGAACCCACACTTTGATATGGCATAAAGCTCTGCTCATGGTCTAAAACCATGACTAAAATGCCATGTATTTATAGTGATCTTTGGAGCCAAGATTTGAATTTGAATCTTGCTTACCTAAAAGAAATCTCCTATCTTTTAGTGATTGATTGATCCTCCAACCACTTCAATCACAAATTCTTGGCTTCTCTTTCCTTTTTTCATCAAGTGGACTCAACCACTTTAGATACTTTTACTTTTACATCAAGTCAAGGCTTCAAAAATTACAAGAGATAGTTCATAAGTGAACTCTTCAATTTTCATACATTGTCTTCACTTTAAAGCTTCTCCTATGACCTTGTGAGACTCAAGCCAATACTTAGGCTTGTCATAGACTTGCTCCAATAGATCCCCCTCAAGCGAAGTATTCTTGAGGTCCTTGTGTTGACCTAAGTATCAACTTAGGGACTTGCGGAGAAAGAGACTATACCTCAATCCCCTCACAAGTGCATATAGTGGGGATACACACCTTTAATTATCAATCCAAAGAGTATACAAACCTAGCCGAGTGTATGAGGACATGCAATCATGTAATGATCAATGCAAATGAACTACTCAAAGAATGTAAATGAGGCAAAAACTTATCCAAACAAGCTCCAACTGTTGGTCAAGGCGAAACGATACTTGGTGCAGCAGCCGTCAGTATTTTGGACTTTTCTCCCAGCTCCGAACTCCAAATATAGCAAATAGCATATGCGTTTCAAAGCTCTCGAGAAGACGCATCCAATGGCAGTGGTTTCGCTCAATTCCGACGCTCCTACTTCAAGTTATGAGCGAAATACTGAGTCGTGGGAATACTTTCCTACACTTCAGCACTTCCTACACTTCGCACACACCTTTCCTACAGCAAAGAAACACTTTCATGGATAGACAACACTCACAAGCACTCTTTCCAAGCAATACACATGCAAACAAGCTCACGAAGAAGAAGATAAGGAGGGAAGAAGACACAAATTCGAATTTCTGTGCTCTCTATTCTCACAATGGCAAAAAGTTCTTTACAAAGAGTCACATTTGACTTATATACTAGTGCCCTAAAGATGGTCCTTTCACACAAGAGACCGGCACTTTATTCACTAAAAGACTAATTTTCTACTATTTTACATGGATAAGCTTCTAATCTTCTGTGGGGATGCATCTAGAGGACTCCTCTAGTGCCTTTACAACGGAAAATATATTACAAGAATGATTATGATACAAAAATATGAAGTCCAAATCGGAAAAATTTTGGGGCCCGTCTTTTTCTCTGCTTTGTGCGCTCTTTAGCTCTGCAACACTCTCCCCCTCTTCGTCTCTGTCGTCCCTTGACAGACTTTGCTTCCCGCACGCGTCCCGTGGTCAGTATTGTCTGTTGACTTGGGTTGCCACGCACGCCACCAGTGACTAGGAATGTGCTGTTCTTAGTCACCCTCTTAAACTTTTCAGCCTCTACCCCTTTATAACTTTTGGTCCTCTGATTTGTCCTGGTTGCACACATCGGACCCTGTTGTATTGCTTTGAGGCTGTTTACTTCTTTCCACCGTGCATGACCTGGCTGTTTTCTCTTTTTGCCTGATGCGTGCCCCTGCGGGGCTCTGTGCAGAGATGGGTAATGCGCCCCTGCGGGGCTTCCTGCAGAGATATATCTTCGGATATTGCTTTCTAATGAAGCTGCTTCTTTCGTTGTCTTCTTCTTTTCTTCTTCTTACTCGATTCTCCCTCAACACTGCCCCCCTCCTGGACTCTGTCGTCCCCGACAGGCTTTGCTAAGCGACGGGCATATGTTTGATAAACTCTTTGCTCTGTATCATTCAGCTGATTGGCTTCACGTATCATGAGTTGCTTCCATTGTTCTGCCTTCACACCGTCGTTGGGTGGCTGTCTATGATCTGCGAAGAAGCTAAGCTCATATGCCACTAATCTGGCATTTATATTAGATGACATCTTCAAAAAGATTTCAGAATCTATCTCAAAAAATCCTGTAAAGAAAGCTTCTTCGAAGGTTTGCATATATACACTTGGCAAGAACATAATTCTAGAATAATAAGCCATTATTGTTGGGCGGCTAGGCATAACTGACAGGTCAAAAATGAGGATCTCCGTGCCCTGATTAATGCCTATGAAGTTCAAAAATGTGTATGCCGCATGCTTAAATACCTTCAAAACTGTGAGGATCATGCTAAGTATTTTGTTGGTCATTTTTACAGCTAAATCAGGTACTGTCGCGTAATTTTGTAGCCAAAATTCTATGGTTTTTATCATGTAATCTTCCGTTGGCAAATAATTATGTGGCGGGCTCGGAAGCAGAGGATAATTGAGCCACTGCTTATTGATAGTACCGTTTCTTTGTAGATCCGAAAATTCCCTAGTATCCCTTCTGCGTGGTAGTGGACAAAATGAAGGGTTTACCTGGAATGCATATGGCGCGGCTTGCCAATGCACTCGTAGTGTGGGATGTTTCTCCAAAAATTTTCTCCGCCACACTGGTTGCGCAGCTTCAAACTCTTCTTGAGTGTATGCGAATGTATCATGTTTGAAGTTAAGCTGCTCATCTGGACTCTTGTGTGTAATCTTCATTATATAACGTCTGGTCTTTTCTTTCAAGAGTCCATAGGGAATATTGAAGGGCTTCATGATTTTGTCCAGGTCTTTACCTTTTATCTTGGCCTCCTTCATGACTTTTACTACTTCATTTTCAAAATTTTCTGTTAATCGGGACACCACTAGTGCCCGTTCCTTCTGATTTATTTCTGCAGTATATGGCATAGGATGGTCATCATGTATATGCGCCACCTACTCACGTATTGGAGAATCATAGATCGGGTGAGATAGAGGGCTTACCTCTACCTTGTCAGTAGGATTTTCCTTTTCTGGCACTACTGATGTCCCGATCGGTTCTTTGTCTTTCTTCTGATTCTTCAGCTGTTCTATGCATTCATCTTTTTCTTTTATCGTTTGCATGGCTTCTCCGAGTGCTTCTTTAGTTGCCAATAGTTCTTTACCTATGTCAGCTACATGATCCATGTTTTCACTGTAGCTTTGAACCAATTTGGCATTCACCTTTTGTAATTGACGCTTCAGTTCACTGGTTTCATTGGCATATCTGTTCTTCCATTCTTTTATCTGGGCTTGTTCTCGCTTTAACAGCTCTTCATTTTTCGCGATCTGATCCCGTAATTCTTGATCTTTGGTTTCTGTGGATTCCTGTTGTATGAGTAGTTGATCATATAATAAAGACTTCATCAAATCTTTATTTCTGTTGCGTAGGCTGTCGTTCTCTTCTAGATATAGCTTGAGTTATTGCTCTAATAGCATGCTTCGCATCTTCATTTTCTCTTTCTCAGCCTCGCTTGCTTCGTGTAATCTTTGCAACTCGGTTAGTTGTGTATGCAGCTGTTGATTCTGAGCAATGGATTCTTCATGTTGTGTCTTGATTGCCAACACCTCAGTACTTTTGTTTGCTAATTCTTTTTGTGCTGCAATCAATTGTGCCGATAGCTGTTCACTCATGAGTTGAAACTGATTCTTTTCTCTTCTTGCTTGATCATACTCGGCATCTATATCCATCATCTGTTGTTGAGTGTCCATGGCTGTTTGAATCATCTTCTTTACTACAGGTTTCAACTGCGTAACATCCACGTTAAGCCATGTTTTTGGTATTGCCGGCTCTTCTCCGGTAGTGACGTCTTTTCCCTGTGCAATGTGTAATGTAGTGTCATGGGGCTGCCTAATCTGAAGCTGGATCCTTGGCTCAGCCCCCATGTTTGCTTTATCTTCTTGAGGTGTATCATCGGGCACCTCGATCACAGTCTGCTCTTGGGTTCGGAGCTCCTTCGTTTCCTTTCTCATTGGAGTTTGTTCTTCCTCTTTAATAGGTGGTTTTACATGTGCAACACGGGTTGTGTCTTCTTTGATGCTTATTTTTGTAGTGTCATTCAATTGAATGACGTGCTCCGGTTCCATAGATTCTTCGACTTTCTTTTCCTTTTCTTCCTGATTTTGTGTCGTGACTTCTACTTGATCCATTTCATTCCATTCATCTTCTGGTGTTTCTGTCCGAATGTCAGTATCTAATGTATCTTTTTCAGGACTGGAATCCGTATTTGTACTAGAATCATCAATACCCAGCTCTTTGTATCTTCCAGCTTGTTTTGGTGTTTGCTCTGGATTCGGTTGTGTCTTCTCTTGACTAGCTTGTCTATAATGATGTCCTTGAACGTTCAAATTGATCTGCCCTTGCATATACTGATGTGTCTCTTCGAGGGCAGCGGACAGATCTCTCTTTGTAATAGGCACTTGTGCCGTCGTGATCTTCGGTAAGAGATGCGTTCTCTTTGATTGTGGTGTTGCTTGGGCTTCCTCTTCCCGTAAATGCTTCGTACCCCTCATGGGTTTCTGTGTGTTGGTTCCAGCTTCTTCCACCATAGCTACTGCTTTCTTCTTCTTAGGGATCGTAGCTGATTTTACGTATCTTGCTAGTCCTTCCGAGGTTGGCATCTCTCTCAAACAGTGCTTCATTTCTAAAGCTTCATAAATCAGTAATGTAAGAGCTGAACTGCCATTCAAAAACTTCTTTTGCCCCCACTTCTTTTGTGCTTCAAACAATCTTTCTTGGACATACCCTGTTAGATTGATTTTGTTTCCAATTTGCCTCATGGCATGTGATAATAGTTGGACTACTATCTTCTGTGGAGCTGTATACCTGTGCATGCTGGGAAAGCAAAAATGTTGATGTACCAATCGCACAGCATCTTCTATGTCAATTCTATTTATCTCCAAGAATGATCTCTTCTTGGGATCATGGCATTCTTCTTTCACACTAGTAATGCCTGCTTGATTCCATCCAAAAGCTCTATTAATCAACTCATGTGTGAATTGGATGGTCTTCCATGTCCCTACTTTATCCAATACTCGCGCTTCTGGAACTGATATTTTTGTTGCGGCAGGCTGCATGGTATTCATCACCTGTGCACACCTCTGAAAGTCTGGTACATATATAGGTAGTTTAAGAAATGCCTCTATTCCCGCTTGTGTCCATACATCCTCAATATGAGGTAGTCCTTGTATGATCGTTTTGAAATCCTGAGACATGATTGGAAAGTAATGATCTGTGTCCATAATTTTGATTGTAGCCATGAAGATTAGCTCTGCCACTGGTTGATCATCTCTGAACCAGTGACCTCTTGCTTTTGTTACTGATTCTAATGGAAGAAGTTGCACCTCTTCTTGCTGTGTAGATTCGGAATCAGTGGAAGCCATCTGCACTCAATATAGAGTATGAATTAGTATCCATATGTTCTCAAAAATCCTCCTCTATATGTTGGTTATAAGTTCGATGTTGCTCCGAGTGAATGGTGTCGTCCATTTCCCGTGTGTGTGAGAAAGGTAATACCTGGATTTTTCTCACTTTTATGTATTTTTATATTTTCTGCTGAAAAGAAAAACAGAAAAGTTAGTTCGTAGCCGAAGCGGTTATTAAATTTTTTGGAGTATTTTCTTAACATATGTACAAGTGCTCTCCTATTTCCCCATTAGGAAAATGTGCTTGACTATCCTGAAATAGAAGAAGGATGTGCCGAATGCTTGGCCTTGTAATGTGGCCCTATCATGCATACTTGGGATCTCGACAACTCCATATGTGTGCAATTGGAAGTAGTTGGCGTATGCATGCCGTCCAATTTGTCTTTCGGAATCCAGATTTGCTTCATTGTGCTGGGCTTCGTTGTATGTTGCCCACTTCCACTGAATGTGGCTCTTTTCCTCTTGTTGTAGATCTGCTTAGTCTGCTTCGTGAATTTCGGGGAGGGTCAGGTTGCCCTTGCAGACTCCTTTTTTCTCCAATAACTCTTTATTTGTGGTTGTTTTGCCTGTGGATTGCATTGGTTCTTCTTGTTTCGGGGATCATCCTTTCGGTTTATTTTCCTTGGAATGCAAGACTTCGGAACCCATATTTGCGATCGATCTCGTTGAGCGGCTACGACTTTCTTGGGAATCCATATTGTAGTAATTTGTCGATGATTTCGCTGTTCAGACGGAGTTGGTTTTTGCTGTGCTCGTTTGTTCTGATGTCGGTTGTGCTTTTGTCGTCGAAGATACTCCTCCACTTGATCTTTCTTTATCCACGCTTGATTAGAAGATGGAATAGGGTATATTTTAATGGTTACAGATTTTGAATCACTCAAAGAACTAGTCTCTCTAATGCATGGTGTTTCAGTGAGGTGTGTTTTAGATGGAATAAAACTCTCATGATTTGCTAGATTAGAACATGTTGTGCAAGCAGAATTCAACGTGTCCGCACATATAGTACTCGATGAAGGTGTATCTATAGTACGAGAGATTGTACATTCAGGACTTGGTTCATTAGAGGGGACTGTTTGCTCCATGCTTACAGATGTGAGTGGTCGTTCATCTAGCAGGCTGAATACTTCACGATGTCCTATCCTGGCTGAGATGTATCCCAACGCCAATTGAATGGTCACCTCGTATTCGTAAATCCAGTCTTGACCTAACACTACCTCTTCAAGTAAATCTTGGTCATGACACACTAACAGCTTTTGTTCCATGGTGTTGTTGCCAAGATGCAACGGTAAGGTGATCTCACCTATGCATTGAGTAATTGTTCCTCCTATTCCTATCAACTGGGCCATTGAGGGGCGTATTGTCTCCTTGAGTTTTTGGGTCAAAGAAAACTTAATGCAGCTTACAGCGGCACCTGTGTCAATAAGAGCATTTACCAAGTGATACTCCGTTTTTCCGGCTCCCAAATTTAGATATGGTTGTGTTCTTTGCGATCCTAGGTTTTGAGTGGCTCTAAAATTAGCCATCGGGATGAGTTCTTCGCCTAGACGATATCTTTCATCTCGCTCTCTCATCCACTCTTTTCGTTTCTTTATCCTTTCCAATGCTTCTTGTCTCGCTTCTTCTCGTATTCTTTCCTCTTCTAAGCGTCTATTCTTACCTTTGATTAATCGAGACATAGTTTCTTCTGTTAATGGTTCTAGGTATTTTTTCACTCTACACCCACTGATGTAGTTTGGTAACACGTCTCCATCTAAGGTTGCTAAGCTAATGGCTCCACTTGTAGATATACGATTAATAATTAAAGGACCATATCCTCTCTTTTGCAACTTCTTAGCATGCTGTTTCAAGGTGTATACCAAAACTAAATCTCCTTCCTTCAATTTTTTGTCCTTGATATGCGCATCAAAATAGGCTTTTTGTCGTCTTTTAGCAGCATAAATACCTGCTACTGCTTGTAACCTAGTTTCATGAAGCTTTTCTATTTGGTCCAATTGGGCTGATAATTCATGTCCTGTCCACTCGTAAGTAGTTGCTACTCTAAGAGTGGGAATCAAGAAATCAATTGGCAAAATAGCATTTTGTCCGTACACTAAGTTAAAAGGAGTAGTGCCTATTGCGGTTTTATAGGCTACTCGAAATGCCCATAAAGCATGGTGTAATTGCTTATCCCAATCTGTTCTACCGTTGTTAACGATTTTGGTGAGAACAGTACACAAGATTTTATTTGAACTTTCTGCTTGTCCATTTGCTTGTGGGTGATAAGGGGCAGATTTCTTATGAATTACCAAGAATTCATTCAATAAGGCTTCTATCACTTCATTAACAAAGTGCGTACCTCTATCACTCACAATTTCTATAGGTAGTCCAAATCTAGTGAAGACGTTCTCGAAGAGAAACTTGGCTGTAGTTCTTGCGTCATTTTTCTTTGTTGCTTTTGCTTCAACCCATTTGGTCAGGTAATCTGTGGCTACAATTATGTATTCGGCATGTGAACCTTTTGCTGGTGGGCTAATAGGTCCTATAAAGTCTATTCCCCATTTCGTAAAAGCTCTAGCACTCATCATGGGTCTAAGTGGCATCTCATCTCTTCTAATAGGATATTTTGTTCGTTGACAAGTATCACACCGTTGCACATATGTTATGGCGTCTTGATGTAGAGTTGGCCACCACATTCCAGCAAAGAGGATCATTTTTGTTGTTTTGTCTACAGAGAAGTGTCCTCCTGCGGCTCCTGTATGGGCCATCTCTAAGACAGAGAGATATTCATTTTCATGAATGCACATTCTTAATTGGTTATCTTTTCCGCGTTTAAAGAGTTGTTTTCCTATGATGGCATAATCTTTACTCTGTTCTTCAAGAGCACGCTTCCTGGCTAAAGTAGCTCCGTCAGGGTATTCTTGAGTTTTCAAGAACTTTACTAGAGGCATGCTCCATCTTGGTGCTATCGTAGAATAGCATAAGGTAGAGTTCTCATCTGGGGTTTGTTCTTGACAGGTTTGACAGGTTGACACATAGTTATGTGCATCTCTTTGCATGGTTGGCCAATATATGCCAAATCTCTTGAGTGTTTGCCACGTTCCATTTGCATTCAAATGAGTGTTCCATTGGTTGATGTGTGCTTTCTGAAGCCACATTTCTTGTTCCTCTTCTTCCACGCATCTCATCAGTAATCCGCTTGAATCTTGGTGGTACAAACTTCCTGCAATGATGTGAAGGTTTTTAGTCCTCCAGAGATCTTGCGTTTGGTTTGGCGTGATCCCATCTTTAGGTCCATGTGTAAGTATCGGGGTTTACTACCGGCGGTCTGACTGGAGCATGAACTCCATGTCTTGGGTCAATAGCTGGTTGAGGCCGGTAGTTAGGGTTAATTGCAGGCATTGCAAATTGCACATGTGGTCTGACTGGGATCTGGGTTTGTTGTGTTTGTTGTGTTTGTCCCGACTGTTGATATGATTCGTTCTGGGATGTTCCAAGTGGATTTCGTGAAGTAGTGGCTTGGTCCCTAGGGGGAAACACTGGGATATTCTGATATTTCAACTCAGCTCTTTCTAATTCTGTTAATGGCCAATATCTTCTCTGATTTTTATCCAAATATGTGATGATGGTGGGGAACTCAGGATCTTGTAACTCATAGATGGTAACTGGATTAAGAGCAGCTTCCCATATAGAGGAATGGGCCCTAAGCAGATGCTCCATCCCATTGATCAGATACACATCTATTAGAGTGTCATCCTGGGGAATCAGGTCTCGTCTCCAAATTTTATTAATTGTAGATCTCCCTCTAGGAGTAGTTACTTGCTCTTCGTTTCCACCTCCATTTAAGCTTGAAGCATTATTTTCTTCACCATGTTCATTAATGTTTTCCGGGTGTTCTGTGACAACATATTGGATATCTTGTTTGTCCATGTAAAAACCTCCTACGTATTTGACTGCTGGTCTAGGCACTATGTAAGCCTCTGAAGCCTTCTTCAGTCTGGCCACTGATCTGTTTAGACCATCCAAATAAATAGGGATCTCATTGTGGTTGGTGTTCACATACTCCAAGGAGGTTCTGTATTCTCCCTCGATGATTGACATCATGCCAATCATGGGTACTGTGTTTTGCATATCCTCTGAAGCCATGGGAATTTCTCCTTCTGATTCACTGGAGGTCTCCGAGTACTGTGAACGGTTACTTGGCTCTGCTACACTACCTATAGAAGAATTTACGCTTCTTCGGCTTCCTAGGATTCTTCCGGATCTCAGGTTCATCCACTTCTAAACTCTAATCAGTCTTTGGTACCCTTGGGTCTTTGGCACTCTTCTCTATAGGTCAAAAATGTCTAGAAGACTTGGGTTGGAAAGAAATAACTGAAGAAGAATTTTCTACAATCACGATACTTGTTTCCAAAAATCCACGATACACGATCTGTGTTCAGACGATACACAATCTCTGACAAATATCGCGATACCTGCCAAACGATACTGATCGCTAAGTGAAACGATACCGATACCTGAAGGCAAACGATACACGATATTTGGTCACAGGCGATACACGATACTTGGAATAGACGATACTCGATATCTGGTAAATATCGCGATCTTTGATCTAAGCGATCTCTGGGCCAAACGATACTTGGCTGTAAACGATATACGATACTTGAGATCCACGATACACGATCTCTGAACTGAAACGATCGACGATACACGATATCTGGTAAATATCACGATCTCTGAAGATCAGACGATTCACGATATTTGAACCAAACGATACTTCAGACAAACGATACACGATCGGCAGCAAGTATCGCGATCTCTGAGAAGCGATACACAATACTTGAGCACAACGATACTTGATCTCTCGCAGACGATCGCTGGCAAAACGATACACGATACTTGTTAGGTATCGCGATCTTTGACCAAACGATACTTCTCAAGTATCGCGACCGGCACGAAACGATACACGATCCACGATACTCAATAGACAATCATTGGCAAACGATCTCTGACCAAGTATCGCGATCGGTATGAAACGATACACGATCGGTGGGAAATATCGCGATACTCAACCACAGGAGGTCACGATACTTGTGAAGTATCGCGATACTCGACCGCGGGAGTAAGACGATACTTGACCCTTAAACAATTTTTAAGAGAGATTTTTTAAGATTTGGTTTGAACCCCTTGATCTCCTAGCTCCTCTCTCCTCTCCTCACTCTCTGTATCCAACAAACACACCTTTTTACCCCCTGTAGCTCTCAGACGATACCTGGCGCAGATCGTTTTTCTTTCCTAACTTGATTTGCTTGAGAAATTTTGATTAAAATGGTGGGCTAGCTCACCTTGGTAACTCCTGTGAGCTCTTTGTCACTTCCCCTAGCTCTGTGCAACCCCAGCTTGCCCTTTTGCTCTCTCACGATCTCTGGCGCAGCACACGATACTCGACAGTCTCTCTCACGATACTTGCTCAAAAACAAGTGATTTTCAAAATGACTCTTTTTGGCTTTTATACTTGGGATTTTCTTGCTTACAAAAAGGAAACTTTTCTGAACAAAACTAAACTCTACCCTAATGACTTGGTCCACTCTCTAATCACTCCTACTCTACTCCTTCTACTCACTTCCCTAAACTAACAACTCACTACACACACTCCAAGAATGAGAAGTAGCAAGTGCGGCTAAAAATGACTTACCAAAGAAGAGAAGATTTCCACTCCTCCACTTACTTCAATGCAAAAAGCTACTTACCATCACACGAATGCCTCGGTTTGATTCGTCACTCCCCGGCAACGGCGCCAAAAAGTGTGTTGACCTAAGTATCAACTTAGGGACTTGCGGAGAAAGAGACTATACCTCAATCCCCTCACAAGTGCATATAGTGGGGATACACACCTTTAATTATCAATCCAAAGAGTATACAAACCTAGCCGAGTGTATGAGGACATGCAATCATGTAATGATCAATGCAAATGAACTACTCAAAGAATGTAAATGAGGCAAAGACTTATCCAAACAAGCTCCAACTGTTGGTCAAGGCGAAACGATACTTGGTGCAGCAGCCGTCAGTATTTTGGACTTTTCTCCTAGCTCCGAACTCCAAATATAGTCAATAGCATATGCGTTTCAAAGCTCTCGAGAAAACGCATCCAATGGCAGTGGTTTCGCTCAATTCCGACGCTCCTACTTCAAGTTATGAGCGAAATACTGAGTCGCGGGAATACTTTCTTACACTTCAGCACTTCCTACACTTCGCACACACCTTTCCTACAGCAAAGAAACACTTTCATGGATAGACAACACTCACAAGCACTCTTTCCAAGCAATACACATGCAAACAAGCTCACGAAGAAGAAGATAAGGAGGGAAGAAGACACAAATTCGAATTTCTATGCTCTCTATTCTCACAATGGCAAAAAGTTCTTTACAAAGAGTCACATTTGACTTATATACTAGTGCCCTAAAAATGGTCCTTTCACACAAAAGACCGGCACTTTATTCACTAAAAGACTAATTTTCTACTATTTTACATGGATAAGCTTCTAATCTTCTGTGGGGATGCATCTAGAGGACTCCTCTAGTGCCTTTACAACGGAAAATATATTACAAGAATGATTATGATACAAAAATATGAAGTCCAAATCGGAAAAATTTTGGGGCCCGTCTTTTTCTCTGCTTTGTGCGCTCTTTAGCTCTGCAACAGTCCTCAATCTTCAACAATTACCTGCAAGCCAATCATAGCCTTGAATTTGCAAAGTTTTGTACCATCCAATGGTTTGGTTAGAATATCTGCACATTGTTGATGAGTGGACACATAAGTTAACTGAATTTCCTTGCTCACAATCTTCTCTCTTACATAGTGATAATGTACTTCAATATGTTTAGTCCTTGCATGAAAAATTGGATTGGCAGGCAAGTGAATGGAGCTCATGTTGTCACCAAAAGTATTTGGAGTTCCAATCTCCAATCCAAGATCTGTGAATAGTGTCTTCATCCACATTGCTTCTTGAGTAGCTATGGCAAGACCTCTGTATTGAGCTTCAATGGAAGAGAGTGCAAGTATGGGTTGCTTCTTCGATGACCATGAGACAAGTTTTGAACCTGCAAAGGTAAGATATCCTGAGGTGCTCCTTCTGTCTTCCTTGGAGCCAACCCAGTCTGCATCAAACACAATTTCAAACTTAAATCATATACATAAGGGTAGTATAACCCTTGATCCATGGTCCCTTTGAGATATTTGAGTATCATTTTGGCAACCTCCATGTGAGGTTTCCTAGATGTATGCATAAATTGACTTAGCACACTCACACTATAACATATACCACCCTTGTCAATGTGGCATAGTTCAAGCTACCCACAAGGCTTTGATAACCTGTCACATCTTCTATGAGTTCATCTTCATGTGAGCTCAATTTATGATTAACCTCCATTAGAGTACCTACAATCTTGCAATCTTCCATCTTGAATTTTGCCAACATGTCCTTAATGTACTTTCTTTGAGTGAGAAACAAACCATGATCTTTGTAGATAACTTCCAATCCTAGGAAGTAGGTACGTGAACCCAAATCACTTATCTTGAATTCTTCTCTCGTCTGTTCTTTGATTCTCTTCATGCCATCTATATCATTTCCTGTAAGTATAATATCATCAACATACACACAAAAATAGATAACTTCATAATTACTCCTTTTTATGAATAGTGATGGATCTCCCTTGCTAGGTTGAAATCCTTTGTCGTGCAAGAATGAGACAAGCCTGTAATTCCAAGCCCTTTGGGCTTGTTTGAGTCCATATAGAGCTTTATTAACTTTACACACATAATCAGGATATATGTGATTCTCAAAACCAGGTGGTTATGCCATATACACCTCTGCTATTATTCATCCATTAAGAAATGCATTTTTTACATCCAATTGAAGTATATTCCAATTCTTGGAAGATGCAATATTAAGAAAAACCCTAATTGTAGGCATCTTTGCCACAGGAGAGAAGGTCTCCTCATAATCAATTCCCTGAGTTTGTGCATAGCCTTTTGCCATAAGCCTTACCTTATACGTGTTAATGGAGCCATCTGATTTCTTCTTCAATTTGTAAATCCATCTTGAGCCTATTACTTTGATTGATGGAGACTTGGGAACCAAATCCAAGTGTTATTCTCCTCAAGAGCTTCAATTTCTTCTTCCATTGCATGCCTCCATTTTGATTTCTTCTTTGCTTCCTTAAATGTTGAGGGTTCCTCTTGATTTATGTCTTGTGCTAGATAGATTGAATGTTTAGTGACTAGAGAAGTATCAAACCCATACCTTTCTGGTTTTCTTTTCTCCCTCATGGACCTTCTTAGGCCATGATGTGATGATTCTGCCTCTTGTCCAAGTTCTTGCACTTTTGTTTTACCTTTAGACTTCCACATTTTGAGTTTTCCATACTGATTTGCTTCATCATCTTCTGAGGTATCCTGGTTTTCAATTTTAGGAGGATTATCCTTAACAAGTTTTGGGAAATCTTCCACAAGATCATAAGGTAAGTTGATCTTTCTACATGAATCTTCATATCAAGAACTATTCTCATCAAATACTACATCGCTGCTCACCAAGAATCCTTTGGTTGTTGGGTTGTATAATCTGTAGCCCTTTTGATTGTTGTCATATCCAATTGAATACACAACTTTCTGCTTTGGGATCCATCTTGCCTCTAACCTGTGAAGGAACATGAACATAAGCAATACATCCAAAAATCTTACAATGATCCAAGCTTGGTCTTCTTCCATTCCAAGCCTCATATGGTGTCATGCCATCAAGTGATTTTGAAGGTAACCTGTTAATCAAATAGGTAGCTGTGGATACAGCCTCAACCCATAGGTAATTAGGTAAGTGCTTCTCATTTAGCATAGACCTTGCAGCTTCAACAATTGCCCTATTCCTTCTTTCTATCACTCCATTTTGCTCAGGAGTGTACCTTGTAGTGATCTCTCTTTTGATTCCCCTCTCTTGAAGAAAGGAGTCGAATTCATGGGAGAAGTATTCTCCCCCTCCTATGATCTTAGCCTTTTTAATGTTTTACCTGTTTGATTCTCCACAAGAGCCAAATATCTTTTGAATCATGAAAAGACTTCATCTTTGTGTTTCATAAAATATAATATATTCCATCTACTGCAATCATTAATGAAAGAGATATAATACCTTGATCCAAATATTGAAGCATCCTTGCTAGGTCCCCATACATTTGTATGAACCAAATCCAAAAAAAGAGCTCCATGCATATATCCTTTCTTCATGAATGGTAACCTGTGAGACTTTCCAAATTGACATGCACTACACTTATAAATCATGTGTTGTTTTGATAAGTTACGGAGTCCAAGTACACTTTGGTCCTTGCAAATTTGCTTTAATGATCTTTCACTGATATGTGCTAACATTTTGTGCCATACTTCCAATTCTGTGAGTGTCTGACTACCATAATTAAAGAGAGCAATGTTTCTAGTGTCTTGTAATTCAAATGTGAAAAATCTACCGATCTTTTCACCATTTGCAATTCTCCTAAATCCTTGGCTTAAATCCTCAACAAATGCTCCTCTTGTGAACTTGACTTGCAACCCTTTCTTTACTATGTATCCAACACTTATCAAATTCTTTGTAATGGTAGGGACATAGAGTACCTTATTGAGTAGGTTGATGTTTGCATCAGGTGCTTTGACATTTCCTATTTTCTCCACAAGGTGTCTTGTATCATCTCCTGTTTGTACCTCATGCTTGTTCCTTGGATCTTCTAAATCTGATAGGAGTGCCACATGTCCTGCCACATGATTGGAGCAACCTGAATCTATGTAGAAAACATGCTCATGAGATTTACCTTGTGGCATGGCCATATTCATGATTAGTAATGAGTCCTCTTGATTTGAGCCTTCTGTGTAGTTATTGAAGTCTCTTCTTCCCCTATTGCCTCCTTGATAGTTTGAATGGTTGTAGTTGTTGTGGTAGCCATTGAAGTTGTTGTTCCTTCCTCTAGAGTAGCCATAACTTCCTCTATTGTATCCTCTATCTCTTTGATTCCTGGAATTCCTAAAGCAAGTTTCAATTGTATGATTTGTCAAACCACAAATAGAGCATGAATTAGAGACTTGGGATCTCCCCCTGCCTTGTCTTCCTCCTCTGCCTCTACCTCTACCATTTCTTCCTCTACCTGCATAGTTAGCTTGATGTGTATCTGCTTCATCATCCACTTTCTTTCCTCTTCATCTGTTTTCTTTGGACTTGCTTTTATCAGAATACAAGGCAGAAGATTGATTACCTTTGGAGCTTTCTCCATTGTTGATAAGCGTGGCCTCTTGAGTAAGTAGTTGTCCTATGAGTGTATTGAAATTTGATACATGCATATCCATCTATAGCATACACACACACATACACATACACATACACATACACATACACATACACATACACATACACATACATATACACATACACATACACATACATATAGACATATACATATACATATACATATATATATATATGCATCTGTGTGTGTGTGTGCACGTGTGCGCTATGGGAGCAATTCGCGACGACTGGTGGATCAAGTCAACCGTCTCGCTAACGGCGCACGTCAGGTGTCTAAAAGCAAACTGAGGTCATTGGGTCACATTCTCCATACATGTGCGAGCAGAGCCAACATAGAAAATGGTCTAAGTTGTAGAACGTTTACCAATATGCTCATATCATAATCAGGTTCATCTCATGAAGTTATCATCAACTCCAGATATCTTAATATTCGACAGCTTCAACTATTGGCTACGAGGACTCATGATGACTGATCAGGCTATCGCTTGACTCTATCATCACTAGAGGTCTTTGTCGTGCGTAAATCAATCTAGTATCTCCTTCTTCATCAGATCATGCTCTTGCCAAAATTACCTTTGTATGAATTCATTCTCTTCAGCGTTAGATCAAAGAAAACATTTCCGTGAATTATCAAATAAATCTTCGACAGACCTTCCTTTACACTCCCTCGTTGCTCCATGAATTCCGTGCAGACCAGGTGCATGCCAACATATCACAGATCTCCCCTTCCACCATGAATTGTGAGATGAAGCCGTGAAGAGTTGGCCTTTTTCCGCTCCTCCTTTGCATATGGTCTTCCCCTCTGCACCTTTAGTTTAAGCAAGATCAGATACACAAGCACCAAGCTCCCTTCTCTCTCATGTGTGTTCTCCGTATGGTTAATCGCATAGAATCAGAACTTCGATTGATGTACCGTTCAAAACTCTATTCCCTCTGAGCTTCAGCGCATCCTTGTACTCATCAACTTCTGCATTTTTCTCCCATCAAAACTCCTCAGCGGCCTCCTCACTCAGCTCTCCACCTACGCGTGAGCCCTCACTGAACAGCAACACGATAGGTTAATGACTAGCAGCAGTCAGAGATCCCGATCAGGAGGAAAAACAAAAAAAAAAACCCCTTCGAGGGTGTTGGATGGCTCCCTTTAAAAAAAAAACCAAGAGATTCCCTCGGACATGCCATTTTTCCTCTCCCAATGTGCCTTTCATGCAGCCTCAGTCCATGCAAAACTCCCTCTTAAGTCGACTAGACTTCATTTTGATGTGCATGTCCTCTCTGTTTGGTAACTCCGAATCGAAGACCACTTCCAACATGCAGTCACCCACTTGACTATGTGTCCTTTCTCTTGCCCTCCTTCCGCTTCAATCAGTATCGATTTCCTCCTTTGCATGCATCCTTCCAGATCGGATGATTCTCTCCCTTCTTTCCCAAAAGATTTCTAGCACCTTTTCATAAGAAACCAAAAAATTGAAGATAAATCTTTCCACTTTTTTTTTTATAGTGTATTCAAATAAAAACATATCATTTTGCACCAAAGATTATGCACAAATGAGGGAGTCGAAAAAAAAAATAAAATGAAGCGAAGCTATCGACAGAATATATGTCTCATCATTCTTTATGGTCTTTATGCTACTTATTTCGATAGATGGTTATATTATCCCCAGTGTCCACGAGTACATTGTTGTACACTTCTAATGTTTCAAAAAATATTTTCTATGGTAAATAAGCTTCGTCTTGCTGCCTTTCTTCTTGGTCCCAAAGTAAATAGCCAAACATATGTATCTTTTATGTCAAACCTCAAAGCTTCCATCTTTTTCTCATAGTGCATGGAAAAATTAAACGTTGTGCCTTGATGCAAGGTCATGAAATGCGACCCTATCATGCATACTCTTCATGTAGTAGAAAAACAAATGGTGCATAGATAGGGTAATTGGCTTTCGATGTAGAGGCTTTCCACTCACCATATAAACTTATTTGATTTGCATCATGCAATTACAATTTTGTTGATTGTGCAACTAGACGTGTACCTATGGGCATGAATGTGTGCGCATATATTTTGAAGTATGCATACGATAGATGCAATTATAAAATCATGGTGCAAATCAAGAAACGGTTCTCATGATTTCTAATCAAAGCAACACACTCTCAACGCTTTCTAAAACGTGTTTTGACTTCTTGTAATTTTCTTCATCTGCTTCATCTTCTCGCGATCACTTTCTGGACTTATTAAACATACTAAAAGATGAAAAGTATCAATTCTCAAAAAAGATCATATGTATATACAATCCATAAACAAACTTTTGTTTAAAAAAACCATTTTCCATAGAACATAAATATGCAACGCAAAGTAGTTGTCTTCCATACAAACCATCTCAAGTTCTTGAATTAGCTCTTGATTAGTACCTGTTATCAAAAACTCATAAAGATGATTAGTGTAATAGAATCATCAAATTAATCGTATCTATTTCAATCAAGTATTAAGATTACTTCATAACTTATTTTTTTGATGAGGGAGAAAATAAAACTCCCGTTCATATCAATTTTTTTTTTATGAGGGAGAAAAATAAAAAACTCCCATTCATATCAATTGTTTTTTGATGAGGGAGAAAAATAAAAAACTTCCATTCATATCATATTTTGTTTTGATGAGGGAGAAAAATAAAAAACTCCCATTCATATCATATTCTTTTTTATGAGGGAGAAAAATAAAATACACCCATTCATATCATTATTTTTTTTTATGAGTAGAAAAATAAAAAACTCTCATTCATATCATATTTTCTTTTATGAGGGAGAAAAATAAAAAACTCCCATTCAAATCATATTTTTTTTATGAGGGAGAAAAATAAAAAACTCCCATTCATATCTTTTTTTTTTATGAGGGAGAAAAATAAAAAACTCCTATTCATAACATATTTTTTTTATGAGGGAGAAAAATAAAAAACTCCCATTCATTTTTTTTTTTTTTTTATGAGGGAGAAAAATATTAAACTCCCATTCATATCATTTTTTTTTAATGAGGGAGAAAAATAAAAAACTCACATTCATATCATATTTTTTTTTTATGAGAGAGAAAAATAAAAAACTCTCATTCATATCATTTTTTTTATGAGAGAGAAAAATAAAAAACTCTCATTCATATCATATTT
The DNA here is from genome assembly GCA_020310875.1 of Ceratopteris richardii. NCBI lineage: Eukaryota > Viridiplantae > Streptophyta > Polypodiopsida > Polypodiales > Pteridaceae > Ceratopteris > Ceratopteris richardii. The sequence goes on from CM035437.1 coordinate 88,819,603, forward strand.
TGTTTGATGAGGGAGAAAAATAAAAAACTCTCATTCATATAATATTTTTTTGATGAGAGAGAAAAATAAAAAACTCCCGTTCATATCATATTTTTCTTTATGAAGGACAAAAATAAAAACTTTCGTTCATATCATATTTCTTTTTTGATGAGAGAGAAAACTAAAATACTCCCATTCATATCATATTTTTTTTTTATGAGGAAGAAAAATAAAAAACTTCCATACTTATAATCTACTTTTTTTTATTGAGAGAGAAAGATAAAAACTCCCATTCATATCATTTTCTTTTTTGATGAGGAAGAAAAATAAAAAACTCCCATTCATATCATATTTTTTTTTATGAGTGAGAAAAATAAAAAACTCTTTTTGATAAGGGAGAAAAATAAAAAACTCCCATTCATATCATTTTATTTTTTTTGATGAGAGAGAAAAATAAAAAACTCCCATTCATATCATATTTTTTTTTTATGAGGGAGAAAAATAAGAAACTCCCATTCATATCATATTTTTTAATGAGGGAGAAAAATAAAAAACTCCCATTCATATCATTTTTTTTTTATGAGGGAGAAAAATAAAAACTCCCATTCATATCATATTCTTTTATATGAGAGAGAAAAATAAAAAACTCCCATTCATATCATATTTTTTTTATGAGGGAGAAAAATAAGAAACTCCCATTCATATCATATTTTTTTTTATGAGGGAGAAAAATAAAAAACTCTCATTCATATCATATTTTTTTATGAGGGAGAAAAATAAAAACTCCCATTCATATCATATTTTTTTTTATGAGGGAGAAAAATAACAACTCCCATTCATATCATATTTTTTTGATGAGTGAAAAAATAAAAAACTCCCATTCATATCATATTTTTTTTATGAGGGAGAAAATTAAAAAACTCCCATTCATATCATATTTTTTTTATGAGGCAGAAAAATAAAAAACTCCCATTCATTTCATATTTTTTTTATGAGGAAGAAAAATAAAAAACTCCCATTCATATCATTTCTTTTTTTTATGAGGGAGAAAAATAAAAACTCCCATTCATTTTATTTATTTTTTTATGAGGGAGAAAACTAGAAAACTCCCATTCATATCATTTTTTTTATGAGGGAGAAAAATAAAAAACTCCCATAAAAACATATTCATTCATAAATCAATAATTCAAACATACATTACCTGAGATTGCTTGGCCATAGTGTTCACGTCACGTTCAAATGTGGGAGCGATTCACGACGGCTGGTGGATCAAGTCAACCATCTCGTTAACAACGTGCGCCGGGTGTCTAAAAACAAACTCAGATGAAGTGGAAACAAAATCTCAACGCAATCGATTAGTCCTTTCAATAAAAATTCAATCATTCGATTTGATCGATTACAACCAGTTGGTGACCTATATCTTTTACATGACCGACCTTCAGATATATTTTGCAAAAGAAAACCTTTCAAAGCTCACAAAAGAGTATGTATGTAAGTTGAAAAAGCAATTTGACTATGCACAAATGCTTCGGTTGCAGAAGAGGAAAAGTATCATTTTAGGCTAAGCGTCATTATTTGAGTACAGATATATTAGTTTTTATACTTCTACAATCAATTACTTTTATTTATACTTCTACAACCGATTACATCTTAATTAAGATTGATGTATTAAGATTCACGATTTCCATAATCACATAAAAATTTCAATAATGTTCCATCAGAATGCTTATGATCTTTGGGTAAAAGGGAAATAGATCTATAAAGTTAATACATTAATGTTTATAGCATCAGTTTTATTGCCCGCTATGAATATTAATTCCTCATATTAATGAACGTTTTATTCCCATTCAACTAAAATTTTCTTCCTATGTAGCTTTCTACTCTGATTTTTAACGTCGTTAATCAACAAAAACTATTGAGACTCGCACAGATAAACCAAAACAAAACATCATCGTCATACGTCATAATTTAGCGTAAAGATTGAGATTGCGAGCACAGTTCTCAATACAATATTTATCTATAGAAGTTCAATATTTTTAAGTTTTCAACTATGACTACAGTTGAAATGAATGGCAAAAGTGCATCAGCATTGTTTGTAAATCAAAGTTTCAGAACTATCTATAGTATTTGAAAATTTTGGAGAGCACTCTACCTTCTTATCAGATTCACAGTGAGGAATTACTTATACGTTCCTATTCGTCAGAGAATACTCCATGTCAATGGCATTCATTCAAAGCAATAGTGCAACAAGTTATGCAGATTAAAACAGCAAGAAAGTAGTCAGATTCGTTTGGATCGGGTCATGTCAGATGAGAGAACCATGAGAGCATTTAAAGATAATCGATCTCAAAACATTGATAGAGCTTCACTTCAATAACTGATATTGTCGAGGGATAGCTAGAAATTAGAAGTCATTGGGTCACATTCTCCAGACACGCGCGAGCAGAGCGAACATAGAAAACGGTCTAAGGAGCTGTAGAACATTGACCAATATGCTCATATCATAATCAGGTTCAGCTGATGGGTTATCATCAACTCCATATATCTTGATATTCGACAGCTTCAACTATTAGCTACGAGGACTCATGATGACTGATCAGGCTATTGCTTGACTCTGTGATCACTGGAGGTCTTTATCGCGCGTAAATCAATCGAGTATCTCCTCCTTCATTAGATCATGCTCTTGCCAAAATTACCTTTGTATGAATTCATTCTCTTCAGCGTTAGATCAAAGAAAACATTTCCGTGAATTATCAAATAAATCTTCGACAGACCTTCCTTTACACTCTCTCGTTGCTCCGTGAATTCCGTGCAGACCAAGTGCATGCCAATAGATCACAGATCTCCCATCCACCATGAATTGTCAGATGAAGCCGTGAAGAGTTGGCCTTTTTTCGCTCCTCCTTTGCATATGGCCTTCACCTCTACACCTTTAGTTTTAGCAAGATCAGACACACAAGCGTCAACCTCCCTTCTCTCTCATGTGTGTTCTTTGTAAGGTTAATCACATAGAATCAGAACTTCGATTGATGTACCGTTCAAAAACTCTATTCCCTCTAATCTTCAGCGTATCCTTGTACTCATCAACTTCTGCATTTTTCTCCCATCAAAACTCCTCAGCGGCCTCCTCACTGAGCTCTCCACCTGCACGTCTGAGTCGCCCCTTGAGCCCTCACTAAATAGTTGTACGATAGGTTAATGGCTAGCAGCAAACAGAGATCTCGATCAGGAGGAAAAACCAAAAAAAAAAACTATTCGAGGGCACTGGATGGATCCCTTTAAAACAAAAAAAGAAGAGATCCTCTCGAACATGCCATTTTTCCTCTCTCAATGTGCCTTTTATAGCCTCAGTCCATGCAAAACTCCCTCTTAAGTCGACTAGCCTTCCTTTTGATGCGCATGCTCTCTCTGTTTGGTAACTTCGAGTCGAAGATCACTTCCAGCATGCAGCCACCCACTTGACTATGTGACTTTTTTGTTGCCCCTCTTCCGCTTCAATCAGTATCGATTTCCTCCTTTGCATGCATCCTTCCAGATCGGATGATTCTCTCCCTTCTTTCCCAAAAGATTTTCAGCGCTTTTTCATGAGAAACCAAAAACTTGAAGATTACAAAAAATGACTTTTCACTTTTTTTCTTATAGTGTCTTCAAATAAAAACATATCAATTTGCACCAAAGATTATGCACAAATGAGGGAGTCGGAAAAAAAAATAAAATGAAGCGAAGCTATCGGCCCAATTTATGTCTCATCATTCTTTATGGTCTTTATGCTAATTTTGATAGATGGTTATATTATCCGTAGTGTCCAAAAGTACATTGTTGTACACTTCTAATGTTTCAAAAAAAAAATCCCATGGTAAATAAGCTTCATTTCTTCTTGGTCCCAAAGTAAAGGGCCAAACATATGTATCTTTTATGTTGAACCTCAAAGCTTCCATCTTTTTCTGTGATATCCATAAATCATATCGTGAACCATTGATCCAAACAATGTTCTGATTTGAGGTAAGTTGAAGCGAGAGTAGAGATGAAAATCTCTATGACATTCACCCCCACCAAACCTGTGCTTCCTCCAGATGCACCAACCAAGACCTGTATTCTGCTTCCAAAATAAAGATCAGCTTCATAACATATTGCATGTGCATGGGTTTAAAAAAATAAGTGCCTATATAAGGCCGTGTAGTTAGCTCTATAAAATGCATACTTTAATATGCATGTATAGAAGATATGGTGCAAACAAGAAGGAAATCAGGAAAATCAGGAAACAGTTCTCATGATTTCTAATCACAGCAACACACTCTCAACGCTTTCTAAAATGTGTTTTGACTTCTTGTACTTTTCTTCATGTGCTTCATCTTCTCGCGATCACTTCCTAGACTTGTTAAACATACTAAAAGATGAAAAGTATCAATTCTCAAAAAAGATAATAGGTATATACAATCCATAAACAAAATTTTGCTTAAAAAAACCATTTTCCATAGAACATAAACATGCAATGCAAAGTAGTTGTGTTCCATACAAACCATCTCAAGATCTTGAATTAGCTCTTGATTAGTACATGTTATCAAAAACTCATAAAGATGATTAGTGTAATAGAATCATCAAATTGATTGTATCTATTTCAATCGAGTATTTTAATTACTTCATAACTTATTTTTTTGATGAGGGAGAAAATAAAACTTCCGTTCATTTTTTTTTATGAGGAAGGAAAATAAAAGAACTCTCATTCATATCATATTTTTTTTTATGAGAGAAGAAAAAAAAAACTCCTATTCATATCATATTTATTTTGATGAGGGAGAAAAATAAAAAACTCCCATTCATATCTTTTTTTTTTATGAGGGAGAAAAATAAAAACTCCCATTCATATCTTTTTTTTTAAATGAGGGAGAGAAATAGAAAACTCCCATTCATATCATTTTTTTTTTATGAGGGAGAAAAATAAAAAATTTTCATTCAAATCATATTTTTTTTATGAGGGAGAAAAATAAAAAACTTCCGTTCATATCATTTTTTCTTATAAAGGAGAAAAAATAAAAAACTCTCATTTATATCATTTTTTTTATAAGAGAGAAAAATAAAAAATACCCATACTCATAATCTACTTTTTTTTTTGTTGAGGGAGAAAGATAAAACTCCAATTCATATCATTTTTTTTATGAGGGAGAAAAATCAAAAACTCCCATTCATATCATTTTATATTTATAAGAGAGAAAAATAAAAAATACCCATACTCATAATCTACTTTTTTTTTGTTGAGGGAGAAAGATAAAAACTCCCATTCATATCATTTTTTTTTATGAGGAAGAAAAATAAAAAACTCCCATTCATATCATTTTCTTTTAATGAGGGAGAAGAAACTCATTCATATCATATTTTTTATGATGAGGGAAAACAATAAAAAACTCCCATTCATATCTTTTTTTTTTATGAGGGAGAAAAATAAAAAACTCCCATTCATTTTCCTTTGTATATGGCCTTCCCCTCTGCACCTTTAGTTTAAGCAAGATCAGACACACAAGCGCCAACCTCCCTTCTCTCTCATGTGTGTTCTTTGTATCGTTAATCGCATAGAATCAGAACTTCAATTGATGTACCGTTCAAAACTTTATTCCCTCTGAGCTTCAGCGCATCCTTGTACTCATCAACTTCCGCATTTTTCTCCCATCAAAACTCCTCTGCAGCCTCCTCACTCAGCTCTCCACCTGCACATCTAAGTCGTCTCTTCAACCCTCACTAAATAGCAGCACGATAGGTTAATGGCTAGCAGCAGACAGAGATCTCGATCAGGAGGAAAAACAAAAAAAAAAACCCTTTGAGGACGCTGGATGGCTCCCTTTAAAGCAAAAAACAAAGAGATCCCCTCGGACATGCCAGTTTTCCTCTCCTAATGTGACTTTCATGCAGCCTCAGTCCATGAAAAACTCCCTCTTAAGTCGACTAGCCTTCCTTTTGATGCGCATGTCCTCTCTGTTTGGTAACTCCGAATCGAAGACCACTTCCAGCATGCAGCCACCCACTTGACTATGTGTCTTTTCTGTTGTCCTCCTTCCGCTTCAATCACTATCTATTTCCTCCTTTGCATGCATCCTTCCATATCAGATGATTCTCTCTCTTCTTCCCAAAATATTTCCAGCGCTTTTTCATGAGAAACCAAAAAATTAAAGATCATATCTTTTTGCACCCAAGATTATGCACAAATGAGGGAGTCGCAAAAAAAAACTAAAATGAAGCGAAGCTATCGACCCAATATATGTCTCATCATTCTTTATGGTCTTTATGCTACTTATTTCGATAGATGGTTATATTATCCGCAGTGTCCACAAGTACATTGTTGTACACTCCTAATGTTTCAAAAAATATTTTCCATGGTAAATAAGCTTCGTCTTGTTGCCTTTCTTCTTGGTCCCAAAGTAAATGGCCAAACATATGTATCTTTTATATCGAACCTCAAAGCTTCCATCTTTTTCTCCGATATCCACAAATCATATCATGAACCATTGATCCAAAGAATGTTCTGATTTGAGGTAAGTTGAAGCGAGAGTAGAGATGAAAATCTCTACGACATTCACCCCCACCAAACATGTGCTTCCTCCGGATGCACCAACCAAGACCTGTTTTCTGCTTCCAAAATAAAGATCAGCTTCATAACATATTGAATGTGCATGGGTTTAAAAAAATAAGTGCCTATGCAAAGTCGTGTACTTAACCCTATAAAATGCATACTTTAATATGCATGTATAGAAGATATGGTGCAAACAAGAAGGAAATGGCATCTGATGTTGAGGCCAGTGCACTCTCTTTTATACATTCAATGTCAACATACATTAATCCTTTCAAAATCACTCATAGTGCATGGAAAAATAAACATTGTGCCTTGATGCAAGGTCATGAAATGCAACCCTACCATGCATACTCTTCATGTATTAAGAAAACAAATGGTGAATAGATAGGGTAATTGGTTTTCGATGTAGAGGCTTTCCACTCACCATATAAACTTATTTGATTTTCATCATGCAATTATAATTTTGTTGATTGTGCAATTGGACGTGCACCTATGGGCATGAATGTGTGCACATACATTTTGAAGTATGCATACTATAAATGTAACAAACTTTTGTTTAAAAAAACCATTTTTTTTATGGGAAAGAAAAAAAAACTCCCATTCATATCAATTTTTTTTATGAGAGAGAAAAATAAAAAACTCCCATTCATATCATTTTTTTTTTAATGAAGGAGAAAAATAAAAAACTCCCATTCAAATCATATTTTTCTTATGAGGGAGAAAAATAAAAACTCCCATTCATATCATTTTTTTTTTATGAGGGAGAAAAATAAAAAATTCTCATTTATATCATATTTTTTTTAATGAGGGAGAAAAATAAAAAGCTCCCATTCATATCATATTTTTTTTTATGAGGGTGAAAAATAAAAAACTCCCATTCATATCATTTTTTTTATGAGGGAGAAAAAAATAAAAAACTCCTATTCATATCATATTTGTTTCTCAGAGAAAAATAAAAAACTCTCATTCATATCATATTTTTTTTTTTATGAAGGAGAAAATGGAAAACTCCCATTCATATCATATTTTCTTTTATGAGGGAGAAAATAAAAAACTCCCATTCATATCATATTTTTTTGATGAGGGAGAAAAATAAAAAACTCCCATTCATATCATATTTTCTTTTATGAAGGAGAAAAATAAAAAACTCCCATTTATTTTATTTTTTTTATGAGGGAGAACAATAAAAAACTCCCATTCATATCATTTTTTTTTTTTGATCAAGGAGAAAAATAAAAAACTGTCATTCATATCATATTTTTTTTATGAGGGAGAAAAACAAAAAACTCTCATTCATATCATATTTTTTTTTATAAGAGAGAAAAATAAAAATCTCTCATTCATATCATTTTTTCTTTTTTCATGAGAGAAAAATAAAAAACTCCCATTCATATCATATTTTTCTTTGATTAGGGAGAAAAATATAAAACTCCCATACTCATAATCTACTTTTTTTTTTTTTGAGGGAGAAAGATAAAAACTCCCATTCATATCATATTTTTTTTTATGAGGGAGAAAAATAAAAAACTCCCATTCATATCATTTTTTTTATGAAGGAGAAAAATAAAAAACTCCCATTCATATCATTTTTTTTTTTATGAAGGAGAAAAATAAAAAACTCCCATTCATATCATTTCTTTTTCTTGATGAGGGAGAAAAATAAAAAACTCCCATTCATATCATTATTTTTTTTTTTGATGAGGGAGAAAAATAAAAAACTCCCATTCATATCATATTTTTTGTTGATGAGGAAGAAAAATAAAAAAATCCCATTCATATCATATTTTCTTCTGATGAGGGAGAAAAATAAAAAACTCCCATTCATATCTTTTTTTTTTATGAGGGAGAAAAATAAAAAACTCCCATTCATATCACATTTTTTTTACGAGGGAGAAAAATAAAAAACTCACACATATCATTTTTTTTTTAATGAGGGAGAAAAATAAGAAACTCCCATTTATATCATTTTTTTTTGTGAGGGAGAAAAATAAAAAACTCCCATACATATCATATTTTTTTTATGAGAAAAATAAAAAACTCCCATTTATATCTTTTTTTTTTATGAGGGAGAAAAATAAAAACTCTCATTCATATCATATTTTTTTTATGAGGGAGAAAAATAAAAAACTCATTTTCATATCATATTTTTTTTATGGGGAAGAAAAATAAAAAACTCATATTCATATCATTTTTTTTAATGAGGGAGAAAAATAAAACACTCCCATTCATTTTATATTTCTTTTTATGAGGGAGAAAAATAAAAAACTCCCATTCATATCTCTTTTTTTTTATGAGGGAGAAAAATAAAAACTCACATTCATTTCATATTTTCTTTTTATGAGGGAGAAAAATAAAAAACTCCCATTCATATCATATTGTTTTTTACGAGGGAGAAAAATAAAAAACTCCCATAAGAACATGTTCATTCATAAACCAATAGTTCAAACATACATTACCTGAGATTGTTGGGCCGTAGTGTGCACGTCGGGTTCAAATGTGGGAGCGATTCGCGACGACTGGTGGATCAAGTCTACCGCTTCGCTAACGACGCACTCCGGGTGTCTAAAAGCAAACTCAAGATTAAATGGAAACAAAATCTCAAGGCAATCGATTAGTCCTTTCAGTAAAAATTCAATCATTTGATTTGATCGATTACAATCAGTTGGTGACCTATATCTTTTACATGACCGACCTTCATATATATTTTGCAAAAAAAAAACATTCAAAGCTCACAAAAGAGTATGTATGTAAGTTGGAAAAGCAATTTAACTATGCACAAATGCTTCGGTTGCAGAAGAGGGAAAGTATCATTATAGGCTAAGCGTCATTATTTGAGTACAGATACATTAGTTTTTATACTTCTACAATCGATTACTTTTATTTATACTTCTCCAATCAATTACGTCTTAATTAAGATTGATGTATTAAGATTCACGATTTCCATAATTACACACGAATTTCATTAATGTTTCATCAGAATGCTTATGATCTTTGGATAAAAGGGAAATAGATATATAAAGTTAATACATTAATATTTATAGCATCAGTTTTATTGCTCACTATGAATATTAATTCCTCATACTAATGAAAGCTTATCCCCATTCAACTAAAATTTTCTTCCTATGTAGCTTGCTACTCTGATACGTCATTAATCAACAAAAAGTATTGAGACTCGCACAGATAAACCAAAACAAAACATCATCGTCATAAGTCATAATTTAGCGTAAAGGTTGAGATTGTGAGCACAGTTTTCAATACAATATTCATCTATAGGAGTTCAATGCTTTTAAGTTTTCAGCTATGACTACAGTTGAAATGAATGGCGAAAGTGCATCAGCATTGTTCGTAAATCAAAGTTTCAGAACTATCTGTAGTATTTGAAAATTTCGGAGAGCACTCTACCTTCTTATCTGATTCACGGTGAGGAATTAATTGTACGTTCCTATTCGTCAGAGGATACTCCACGTCAATGGCATTCATTCAAAGCAATAGTGCAAGAAGTTATGCAGATTAAAACAGCAAGAAAGTAGTCAGATTCATTTGGATCGGGTCACGTCAGATGAGAGAACCATGACAGCATTTAAAGATAATCGATCTCAAAACATTGATAGAGCTTCAATTCAATAACTGATATTGTCGAGGGGTAGCTAGGCGTTAGAAGTCATTGGGTCACATTCTCCAGACACGCGCGAGCAGAGCGAACATAGAAAACGGTCTAAGGAGCTGTAGAACATTGACCAATATGCTCATATCATAATCAGGTTCAGCTTATGAAGTTATCAACTCCAAATATCTTGATATTCGACAGCTTCAACTATTAGCTACAAGGACTCATGATGATGGATCAGGCTATCGCTCGACTCTATGATCACTGGAGGTCTTTGTCGCTCGTAAATCACTCGACTCTATGATCACTGGAGGTCTTTGTCGCTCGTAAATCACTCGAGTATCTCCTCCTTCATCAAATCATGCTCTTGCCAAAATTACCTTTGTATGAATTCGTTAGATCGAAGAAAACATTTCCGTGAATTATCAAATAAATCTTCGACAGACCTTCCTTTACACTCTCGTTGCTCCGTGAATTCCGTGCAGACCAGGTGCATGCCAACAGATCATAGATCTCCCCTTCCACCATGAATTGTCAGATGAAGCCGTGAAGAGTTGGCCTTTTTCCGCTCCTCCTTTGCATATGGCCTTCCCCTTTGCACCTTTAATTTAAGCAAGATCAAACACACAAGCGCCAACCTCTCTTCTCTCTCATGTGTGTTCTCCGTATGGTTAATCGCATAGAATCAGAACTTCGATTGATGTACCGTTCAAAACTCTATTCCCTCTGAGCTTCAGCGCATCCTTGTACTCATCAACATCCGCATTTTTCTCCCATTAAAACTCGTCAGCGGCCTCCTCACTCAGCTCTCCACCTGCGCGTCTAAGTCACCCCTTCAGCCCTCACTGAACAGCAGCACGATAGGATAATGTCTAGCAGCAGACACAGATCCGGATCAGGAGGAAAAACAAAAAAAAAAAACCCTTCAAGGGCGCTGGATGGCTCCCTTTAAAACAAAAAACGAAGAGATCCCCTCGGACATGCCATTTTTCCTCTCCCAATGTGCCTTTCATGCAGCCTCAGTCCATGCAAAACTCCCTCTTAAGTCGACTAGCCTTCCTCTTGATGCGCATGTCCTCTCTGTTTGGTAACTCCGAATCGAAGACCACTTCCAGCATGTAGCCACCCACTTGACTATGTGTCTTTTCTCTTGCCCCCCTTCCGCTTCAATCAGTATCGATTTCCTCCTTTGCATGCATCCTTCCAGATCGGATGATTCTCTCCCTTCTTTCCCAAAAGATTTCCAGCGCTTTTTCATGAGAAACCAAAAAATTGAAGATTAAAAAAAAGTGACTTTCCACTTTTTTTTTAAAGTGTCTTCAAATAAAAACATATCATTTTGCACCAAAGATTATGCACAAATGAGGGGGTCGGAAAAAAAAATAAAATGAAGCAAAGCTATCGGCCAAATATACGTCTCATCATTCTTTATGGACTTTATGCTACTTATTTCGATAGATGGTTATATTATCTGCAATGTCCACAAGTACATTGTTGTACACTTCTAATGTTTCAAAAAACATTTTCCATGGTAAATAAGCTTCATCTTGCTGCCTTTCTTCTTGGTCCCAAAGTAAACGGACAAACATATGTATCTTTTATGTCGAACCTCAAAGCTTCCATCTTTTTCTCTGATATCCACAAATCATATCGTGAACCATTGATCCAAACAATGTTCTGATTTGAGGTAAGTTGAAGCAAGAATAGAAAGTTGTATGTATGTATGTATGAATGCATGCATGTATGTATATATGTGTGTGTGTAAATATATATATACATATATAAAGTACACAAACATACATACACACACACACACACATATATATATATATATATATATATATATATATATATATATATATATATATATATATATATATATATATATATATATATATATATATATATATATGTGTGTGTGTGTATTTCTCCGCACAAAATAGGAACAAAGAGCATCCTGTACGTTACTCAAAAATATGCCTAATACTCCAAGAGAAAGCAGCATATTTCTGATTTATTTCAAATTTTATCACGTAGATTTTATGAACAAAATAAACAGAGACATCCCCTGTTCAAAAAACTTAAAATATACCTAATAAATACGAAAGAGGGCAGCGATTGTTCAAGCTTTTAAACATAATTAATCGTACAAGTGATCCTTACCAAACAAGTGAATAAAGGATAATCATTTACAACCTACAGCAGGAAAATCATACAAGTAAAACATTGAGAAAAAGGACTTCCTCTTCTTTTTGTTTTCCTCTATTTTCTGTCAAAAATGATGAAGTCGTCAAAAAGGTTTCAAAAGATTTCTAGAACTAATCGAAATAAACAAAAACATTTTATAAAAAGATAAAATGTAGTAGCAAGGTCAATCTTATTTTTTTTTCTTACAGTTACTCTTTCAAATAAGAATCATGATGCAGAATCAGATATTTTACAGAAATCCTACTCAAAAACAACCCACAAACTATGTCAATGATAAGTCATGATCAGCATTCAACCTAAACTGGAAATTAGGGAGGTCAATTATTGTGAAGCTATGCAAGGACAGTAGAGACCAAAAAGACAAGTAAAATCCATAAAATGACGAAACCAAATCGATGTGTAATGTTACCCTGTATGTGTGTCATGTCTAGAAGTATCAAAATTACCGACTTGATCATACACAGCTTGTACAAGTTCATGTGGATTAAGAGCGAGCTCTACCCGATATTCCCCTGATACAAATTATGAGTAAAACTAATAAGCTAGTTCTTAAGAATTCCATTGTTTTAATGATCCAGATGTGACATTTTATATTCACCATAAAAGCTCTAGGCACTTCAACAAAGGAAACTGGAAAACAAACACACAAAATATATGTTTACATGTTCTAATAATTTAATCATTGATATAACTATAAATTTACAAAAAAGCAGCCAACATGATGCACTTGCCAGATTCAAGAGACAAAACATGGAAAAAAGTGAACTTCACCCTAACAGCAGGGCATGTTTTCGATATGCTGATCATATAAGCCCTTCCTCATACCCCTGAAAGTCATATCTAACTGTTTGAAGACCTTTGCATGAACGTTGAATGTAACTGCTAGTCAACAAAGAAATAAGAAAACACATCCACCATGAGTGTGTAAATTTTTATAAGCATTCAACCTAAGTTGAAAGCAAAAACTACATCAATAAGAAAGCACTCGTGCAAGGGAAATGAATGCAATAAAAAGCAGAAAATAGACAGCAAGAACTGAAATTTTAGGGAATGAAAGCAATACAATAATGGACTTGTCCACCTGCGCACTCTCGAAGTAGAGTTTTAATAGTGATATAGACAACTCTAGATAGAAGTTACACGTATGCTCGCTCAACACCATGTTCTCGTATAAGGATCTTACAAGTGTGCAGTACAATGAACAATGGTGAGTGATAGATGTTGATGCTTTAGTGGCAGGCCCCTGGGAGATCTGAAATTAGTATTGTCATGTCCCACTTCTTAACACATCTGGACCATGTGAGCTAGCCCACCTCTAAGAGTTAGTCCTACAAATAGGATTCACAGAACTATTAATGCATATCCTTGTGTACAAACACTTTGTCCAGACCCCTATGGTGGAGTCATCCGCACACAGATTCTGGTATTAGTGTGGTGGTATGGAACACCAGACCTTGTGGTGATGGCCACTTGAGAGAGTACAAGCTCCAAGGCTCAGGGATGAGCTAAATGGGCTCAGGGATGAGCCCATTTAGCTCCATGATTAAGTACACTTGATGTCCATCCTTCTTGTAAATAAGGTTTGTGCTTCCTCTGGTAGCTGAGTACCCTGGAGGGTACTAAGAAGTACACTTAAAAATAGTCTGGAAAGCTGTATTTAACTTCTTTCTATGTCCACGGTCCACCATAGAAGCTCAAGAGATTTTCTCAGCACAAAGAGCAGGATAAAACGAACATGTAAATTATGGCATTTACTGGTTCAGGGATTTTGCAGATTACCAAGCCCACCCAATCAAGATAATCAGGCTTCATGCTTCTCACCTTAACAACGTCCCTTGAAGTCACATCAGGCTATTTACAGACCATTGTGTATACTATCTATGCATTTAATAATCAACTATAACAATGGGATAGATCCAGCTGTTCCTTCAAATTTTGGACTGTCCGAAATGGATGAAAATAGAAGAATTCGTGGTCCAAAAACATCCAACTCCCAAGTGACACAAAAATATCTTGTCCTGGAACTGAACTCAAAGCACTGGCTAGGAACAGACTTCGATTTCTTGACAATCTTATAAGAAGATAAAAAGAAAACTGAAATGAGACAATTCTCTTGTTGTGAACTAAAAGCACTGGATGAGAAACAAAAACAGGAAACCAGTATATATGAAAAAGTTTTTACTTAAATTACAATCGATTGGTATGAGAGGATTCACTGTTTTCTTATTTTCCAAGACCTGTGAGAAAACTCGATACAAACTAAACTTTAAGCCGCAAGATGTATCTGAGATATATCCAGTGTATTACAGCTACTTGAAGTCCAATTTGAGCCTGAGATGTGGTGAAAATGGCATAGTTTACTCTAGAACACCAGCCTCAGAAATCACTACATTCTTTTTTGGACGATCCGAGCGATCTGTATCCTGTGCTTCTATTTTTTTCACAACATCCATGCCTTCTAGAACTTGCCCAAATACCACATGCCGGTTGTCCAACCAAGAAGTCTGCACATCAAAAGCCACTTGCAAGATGTAAGTGTGCAATTCCAAAGTTTGCTACAGTACAAGTTTACAACTTTCTGATTCATGGATAGCTTTCTTGCCTTAAGTGCTACATGATCTAAAACCCTGAATCATGTCATTTCATTCTTTGGACCACACCCCTCTGTGGGGCTACTAAAAAAAAATTCCAAAGCACCATTGGTCATATTTATGGTGCTGTTTAACCTTGCCTTCCTATAGATAAAACAACACACTCTTCATAAACACAGACTTTAATACAGCAATGTACCTTGACGGTGCAGATAAAAAACTGACTGCCATTAGTATTTGGGCCTGCATTTGCCATGCTCAAAACCCCAGGGCCAGTGTGAATTACTGATGGAAAAGACATCATTTATTAAAATATAGAAGTTCAAAACACAGTATAAAACCAGCTGCAAATCAAACCATGTGAAATGAGACAAGACTCACATTTAAAATTCTCATCGTTAAATTTTGAGCCATAAACACTGTATCCACCTCTTCCCTACAAGAAAAACATTATCTTTGACATTTTAGCTAGCTTTTCAGACTTCTATTTTAATGCCTAATGATTTTCCAACAATCTCATTGACATACATCACCACGCTCAAAATCGCCTCCTTGAATCATGAAATCCTTGATCACACGATGAAAGACAGAGCCTTTATAGCCAAACCCTTTTTCACCTGTACACAACTTCAAAATAGTTTAATATAATGAAAGTATTCAAAAGCTAAGTCCAAAGCGCATAGTTTAATAGCTGTGTATGCAAACCATGTTTACAAGCAGATCCAATGGCTACCAAACAAAGGAAGGAATTCGGTGTTCCTTAAACCTTATTTCAACATGCAGATAACTTCAAACTAGTTTATGACAGTAATCTAAGATTACGGCCAAAGTACACAGTCAACTGATGGTCCATGCAAACTATGATTACAAGCCAATAGCTTTCAGACAGAGTGCAACATTTCTTTCACATAGCTCCAGCCAATGGTTACCTTAAATAGTTTTTACTTCTAGTCATGGATCCTTTTTGTGACTGCAGCAAACTTTGCATGAAAGTTTTCTGACACCTTCTCTATACAAAAAAAAAATGCGAAGGGTACTAAAATCCCAAAGATGAGTGCAGGAAACATCACATAATCAACAGGTTTGTTGAAAATGTTTGTCCAATCTCATCTCTCCACATTCACATAAGTTTACATGATGCATAACTGAAAACCCCTAGGTAACTGTGTGGCACATCTGCATTGATGCTATATAAGCATGATGTGCCATCTAAAGACTATAAAATAAGATAAATGCACTCATCTAGCAAGCATAAAAATGCCACTTCCAAATGAAAAGAAATCTGAGTCTGGAAAAAGACAAACAATGCAGTGCTTGTCTCCTGCAATAATCAGTGGTTCAAGTTCATTATCACCTTCAATCTGCTATTCTCGTTTTGTCATTTTCACGACAAAAGGACCTTTACAATAAAATTAAAATTTTAAAAAGAAAAAAAACTAACCATAGTCCATTGAATTGGCCATTATAAAATGAGCGAAGTTTGATGAGAACATGAATATGCATCCATATTAAGAATGTCATAATTGCATATCGGGGCAAAAGCCAGTTCATTGCGACAGAATGTGCCAACACATCCAAATAGTGCATTCTTTCATGAAGAATAGGTTAGAATCAAGCTTTAAAAAATGAAATTTGATTTGTTATTCCTCAGCTCCATACATTATAGAATTTTTCATGCAATATTTTTCATGAGATTTTTTTACGAACCCATGCACATGAACGCATGCATACACATGGACAACACACAAATACAGACACAGACACACACAAACATTATCTTTATATCTTAGTTGGACCTACAGAGATTATAATTACAGCATTGTGTGTCAAAACACACATAAAGACACACACACAGAGAGAGAGAACCAGAGACAAGAACTAAGATACACACATACATACAAATTACAATTGTACATACACAAATGATTAATCATTACATCAATACAGACCTAGGTGTATGTTCTATACGTACATGCATACACAGAACTCTTCTTCATCCATGCCAATAGAATGGTCAGATGAAGAAGAATCTGGAGATGAGAGTGGAAGGTCTCCTCGTGTAATGACACTCCAATCGTCGTTGAGCTCTGGTTCATAGTTGTAAGTTGTAACGCAACACATTGCATAAGATCTGCAAAGTATGCATCGCAACGGCGTTGCATTGCGATGTATGCAACGTGTTGCATTGAAGACAAAGAGATTTGCCTTCTCCAACAAGCCCGAATCGGGCTCGCAGGGAGGGCATTTCAAAGTATTGGCTTTGCTAGGTTCAAAGACAGCTGCGGTGTGCTTGAACCTTCCATACGCTACCTACAGAGAGAAGAGGGGGGAGAGGGGGGAGAGAAAGAGAGAGAGAGAGAGAGAGAGAGAGAGAGAGAGAGAGATTTGAAGCTGCAGCTGCTGCTAGCAAGTGCTTCCTATTAGAAGTTAGTGCTTCCTTACACATTGTGACCATGCCTAAAGACTAAACCAAAGCAGAATTGTTGGAAGTACATGTCTAGCCAAGGCAAATTCGGATCGGGTGGGAGTAAACATAGACATGTAACCTATGTGGTTACAAAAGAGGTGGTAGGGCATATCATATAAAAGTTCAACTTCCCAAATATAATGGCTTGGGCATTGCAGCATGCAAACAACCTATGCCAGCTGACATCAAGGATAATCTCCTTGAGCGGGTAGCTTAGAGGGAAGCAAAAAAGTATCCACAGAGCTCTCGGTCCATCTCCACCTCTATCAACTCATGTGATCCTCATCCACATGATGCTCCATCACATTTCATACAGGATCATCTAGTGGAGGGAATAATGAGCATCATGATGATACCATCAGTCTTGAGGATGAGACTCAACCACCCATGGAGACAGCTCGAAGATCACTTTCTTCGGCATCGGTACGTGCCAGTTTCCAGATGCAGCTGGAGCTTGACGCCAAACAAAGTATAATGAAATTTTTCATACAATGTGGCCTTTAATTTAATGTTGCACATACACCCGCATGGAAAGAAGCCATGGAGTTGAGAAGTAATGAGCTACGCAAAACAAAGGAAGTTAGAGCCCATGACAGGCACATGGGAGAAGTATGGATACATTATTATGTGTGATACATATGTCATATATACATAGTACATTCCTACATTCATAGATACAAGATTCAAGTTTACAATGGACATACACACACACACAAGATTCAAGTTTACAATGTACATACACACATACAAGATTCAAGTTTACAATGTACATACATACAAACACACATGCTACATATGTCTGAACCTGCCTACATACATACATACATATGTCATACATACATACAAATTCCCATTCATACATGCATACATATTTTATAAGCAATGCACATGCATGTAGAGATGATATATGAACACTTCGTATGCATGCCCATTGTATATTTGAATTGATAATCAGCTCCTTGTTTGCAGCTTATTTGAAGAACTGCAGCTCCAGAGAAGCATCACGCCTAGGCCTATGCATCCTTATTGGAAAGCCTATATTGTATTGTTTAGGCAAGCTCAAAGAGGAGGACAAACCGCTGGTGCCAAAAATTGGCAATGCAAGTATTGCAATTGACACCTTCTCTAGTATTATAGACATGTCAATGCACGTCTCTGGAATTGGGGGGTTTCGGATTGGTGGATGCAATAGTGTTCCACAAGAGATTTATCAACAGGTCATTGGAGAGAATGGTGTGATATTTAGAGGGAGAGTACGGCTTAGGAATGAGGAAGAAGCTCAGCGAGATGATGCACTTCTTCAACCCACAATTCTAGGAAAAACAATGAAAAACGCATGAGATAACCAACATTGACAATCAAGACTTGAGGCACATCAACCCTTTTCCATCAACCACGCCTGTTTTATAAAAATGTTTATATTAATATTTAAAGTTAATATTGATGTACCATTGATATGATCTTTGTTCTCTTTTACATGTGAATGGCTTCTTGGGATGTGTAAAATGATACTGCGGCGCCATTTGTTGGGCTTAGGAATTCACTTTGTGGTAATCAACTAACTAAAATTTACAGCGAGAAACCACAAATCAAAGCATATGTATATCGAATGAAGATTACAAATGCCAAGGCATGTATTTCCAACAGTCCTCAATAAACTCACAAAAGGAAAGCATCCAACATATGCACTTTACATCCACTTTTGTTACAGCAAATCAATCCTGGTACAATTTATCCATTCATAATTCTAGTGCTCCCCTTAAGACAAAAGAAACATATCCGATTCATTCTACCACATGGGCCAATGTTGCCATCGTCTACAGATTGTTTATCTTTCATATATGCTCCACGTCCTATTACTCCTATGTAAATTGAAGGAGCAAACCTGCATATTCTAGATTCTGATTTAAATTCTACAAAATGGCACAACCTCTTTACTTTTCTGTTAATTTTCAATGGAAAATGCATGATTTAGACTTCATGATATTGTAAATCCCACTAAAAGGTTTTACTCCCACTAAATCTTAAGAAATCACACTGTCGACAACTTCAATGGTACATCTTGATCATGAATGACTCAACATGCAACCTCTCATCCCACCTAAGGTTTGATGTGTGTTGATACTATCTATTGTGAAGCATAAGGCACTATTCCACCTGCAGTCTTACCAAACACTGAAAATAATTTGCATGGTCCATCAAATGACTGATATGCTCACTTTGAGCTGCTTGCCAAAACATCAAACAGTCGAGCCACTGTGAGGATCTTGAAACCCATGAAATGACATGATTCCTGAATATTTTGTGCTCTAAACCTGCCACTTGACATTTGTGCACATGCTATACCATCAGGAGATTTGCAAGCTCCCTCCAGACTCAAACCTCCCAGGGTACTTGCAGTTGCATCTACTCTAAATCCTTCAGCATATTTATACATGCGACACAACAATGTCTCCCAAACTAGACGATGCAGATGCATGAAAGTCTAGGATTCATTAAAACATCTCATAGTATGATAATTTCATAAGGAGCAAGCATGTATTGATCAATATTCTACACATACTGTCGTCCTGTTTAACTTCTACCTTACCTGTGCAAAGGGCACGAAAATTTTCAGCAGTCCTTGGCACCACCTCTCCAAACAGACCAACAACAATTCTACCAGCAGGGGTTCCTCCAATCTCAATATCAAAAAAGCACTTTGTTGTCACCTTTGCCTGAGTAGCAACCTCCTTTTAAAGAAACAAATAATTTCAATGAGCACCTGATAGTCTTGAGTATGAACAACAAGCACATGACGTGCATAACTGACTTCATTAGCCCAAAAAAATTTCCTCTATTAAGGCAGACATGCAAGCCAAATAATGGATTTCAGACATAAAACTCTTAAGTAAACTCCTTTAGTATTCCTTAACCACACATAAGCCTAGCAGCAAGAATACGTATCAAAGTATGTTATAGCATAGACTATGATAATTCATTCATGTCCACATGTCATTCGTGCTAGTTACAGTAACACTCTCAAAGACAGACCTGTGCCATGGACCTGACGGGCATGCAATGTCCAGTCGGCCGCATAGTCTGAGTGGACAGTACTTTTGGCCGCAGGAAACCAGTTGAAAAGGGGGTTGAATGAGAAGAAATGGCAATGCCTCTTGCTCCCTTGAGCCAGTTTGAGTGTGACCTTGCGAGTCCAGAAACTCTTGACGCTGAACAGCAAGCCATAGCCGAGCTGCTGGAGAATTTAGAAGCCCACATTCCCTGGTCACAAAGAACTTTTATCTGTCATATTTACCGCTTATGATGCACTACGATACGAATTCAAATAAAGATAGAAGCTACTTTCTCACTCTTTTGTATCAAAGCCACAATAAGAGAGTACCTACAACCGAAGAACTCACACTCCCCATTAATTGTGCATGTATGTGTGTGTATAGAAAAGTGCGCATGGTACTGAAATACTCAGTTGCGACATGCATCTAAGGAAACGCACCACAGTAGCTGAGCAGCTCTCTCTCTCTCTCTTTCTCTCTCTCTCTCTCTCTCTCTCTCTCTGTGTGTGTCTGTGTGTGTGTTTGAGTGTGTGTCTCGTGCATGTCAGTGTGTGCAGTATGCATAGAACAGTGTGCATGTTTCTGGAATAGCCATCGCTAGCATAGACCGAACGCAGCGTACCACAGTAGATGAGCAGGAGGTGCTGCAAGAAGCGATAGACATGCTCGCTCCCTTCAGGTCAGAAATGATCTACCTCAGAAACCTTAAGACAACAGGCAGAATACCTTAGATAAGAGAAATTGAAACCTAACGTTTTGAAGCTGAGACCTGAAAGCTTTTCACTAGTCAATTACGTGAGCTTAAGAATGCCGATAAAATGGCATTTCGGCATTAACAGAGTCCTCTTACTTAAAATATGACCGTGAAAGAGGAAGAAAATAATGGAGATGGACTACTTGCACGATAGACAAAGAGGGCCCGCGTTCGCGTAGCGCGTAGCGTAGTGGATGACATCTTGAAGTTGTGGGAGGAAGTCTTGAGTTTAAGTCTTGGCTGGACATGACTATGAGTCTCTCATGATGGGTGCCTCTACCTTACGAGGTTGGGTGTGTGAGTGTGTATTTCCGATTCATTGTACTCTCAAAAAAAAAGGGGGGATAGACGAAGAGGTAGGGAAGATGGCCATACCACAAAAGACCAACTATAGACAAAACCGTGACAATGTATATGATTTTGGGATGGAATATCCAACCCTAAGTTATGTTTTCCCTTCAAGAAGAAAATACATGCGCTCCTTTGGACGTGAACAAGAGAAGGTCGATAGGGTTGATAAACATTTAAATTTGATTTTGTTCATTTTCATTTGAAGCATATTGATGGTCAAGAGCAATAAAAGCATCACTCTTAGTTGGAGGGGCATGGGTTCAATTCCATGGGGCTATGCTAGCAAGACACTCATCATTCACATGTAATGGTGAGAAGAAAAAATAGTTTCTCTCTGCGATTAGTGTGCCTTTGGGAGTTCTCATCGAATTTTGCATCAATGATAAGGGTTGTGTGCACTATCACAAGTTGAAACCAATCTTCTCATCTAACTTTAAGGCTGTTCCTACTTAATTTCTACCTTTAGCGGGCCTTTGGGTTCTGTTTATTCTAGTAGGTACTAAGTGTTCAACCCTTACTTCTATGGGATTCAGGGGTCCCATGGGTGTTATGCCCTTCATTGTTGTACTTTCAATTAATTAAAACTATAGAAAAGAATAGACCCCAAGATCAAACTTCTTTTGGAAATTTTAAAGAAAAGAAACATGATAGCAACCCATCATTTCCAAATGTGATTATTTTTATAATATAAAATGTTACCGTTAGTGTCCATGTGAAAGGCCAAATGGCCACCGGACACTTCTTTGTATATGTTCTTTAATAAAACATATCGTGGCCTGGTCAGTCACTGACTGTAAGTTCGACCGCATTTGTAAGACCTAAGAAATCTGTCTTCATGCTTCTTGTGTACTGTGTTTTCTGCGTATTCTACAGCCTCTGTGCGGAGTATTGTGTGCGGCCTCAGGAGCTCGGCTTTCTACTCCGAGCATATCATCGTGGAGCTCTCGAAAAGGAGAGCGCACTGTGGTGCATCGCCATTGAAACACTTCACTGGTATCAGAGCCCCCCCCCCAGGCTATCTCCAAGGCTTACAACTAAGGCGGCGACCAAGGCATAGACCTTGGCATACCTTGTCATCCGAGTCACCGAAGTCACCGTTGGCGCCATTGGCTGCGCGCGAGGGAGGACCTCAACGATCAAGGAATATAGAGGTTCCCGGTACTTCCCGGGAGGTCACCCATCCCAGTACTGTTCCCCCTAGAGCTCCCTTAACCGTGGCAATCTCTTGCCACTAAGCTACACTCTTGTGGTGTTTGAAGAAGGGGAAAGACTAAGGTTGACATTACCTTGAACAAGTTTTTGGTCCCTCAAAGCTTCATTTTTTTCTTTCAAAACCTATTTCTGAAGCAATTTTGGGGTGTTTTTTGGAGCCATTTCGGAGTACTTTTTCTTCGCACAGGTCCAAGAACATCAAGAAGAGTGTTCCTTGTACTTCTGAGACAATAAATATCAACCTTTGGGGCTGTAGTTTTAGCTACACTCGTAAAACTACAGGTTTCTCGAGGGGTTTTCAGTTTTGGTGGGAGCAGTCGCTACAAATTTATGAAGGTTTTTTAAAGCCTAAAACATCAGAGTTGACAGACACTTGCAGGTGTTATTGGCTAGTTTTTGGGCTGTGTACTCAGCCTTTTAGTGTCATTTTACTGCATATATTGAGCACATACACACCATGTATGCTTCTGTGGATACCGCTTATGTACGTCCATGCGGTCATTGATATAGCGGTTACGTTCTTTGCATAAAGCCTTTTACATTTGATAAAGAGGGTCGTGGTGAGGTTTTCTTAACTGGGAGACAGCCAGATGTCGGGGTCTCTTCGGTGATGCAGGTGGAAGACTTACCCAGCCTCGCCATAGGAGATGTATGATAGGTGTTCACAGGTGCTCGATAAGCCTAGTTGGCTTCTATTGGGTAACTGATTATATGCAGTGGAGTCAGTGATTCACTATGCAGGTAGACATGTCAGTACTTGCAGTTTTATGATACTTTGACACTGGTCATATGCTAATTTTGCTGAGGATACTCTGGCAAAATTTTTCCAGATTTCTGGTTTAGTCAACTATACAGTGGTCGATTTACTCTTTGATACACTTATTTGTTGGTGTTTGGACTCTTCTACCTCCATTATCATTCTATTCAGTTCTATACAATCATGGCATCAGAGGTCTCAGGCACATCCGGTGGATCAGGGTCTAGTGCTAGTGTTCCAAGGAGGAGCTATAACTTGCAGGGCAAAGAACATTTTGAGATCCGAAAATTTGATGGCACAAACTTTGCTCTATGGAAGAATCAGATTAAAGATTTGCTGATTCAAAGGAGGCAATGGAAGCCAGTAAATGGGATTTCAAAGAAGCCTGCTGACATGGATGAAGATGATTGGGATGAGTTGAAGTATTTCGATGGCGATGCACCACACTACACTCTCCTTCTTGAGAGCTCCACGACGATATGCTCGGAGTAGTAAAACTAGCTCCTGACACCACACACAGTACTCCGCACAGAGGTTGTAGAATACGCAGAAAACGCACTACACAGGGAGCACGAAGACAGACTTCTTAGGTCTTACAAATGCGGTCGAACTTACAGTCTGTGACTGACCAGGCCACTATATGTTTTATTAAAGAACATATACAAAGAAGTGTCCGGTGGCCATTTGGCCTTTCACATGGATACTAACGGTAACAATCTCCCACTAAAGGCCAATATGGCCAGAGTAACTATGGGAGAAAAAAGAAAGAATGATAAAGAATACCTGAGTGTAAGTATACAAACTATACCTCCCACCTGATGGGCATGTTACACAGTATACAAGTGACTGCGTAAGATCAAGAATCAAGTAACCCCCATCAAGTGACAACAGTGTCGAAAGCTATCCTGTGGTAGAGCTTTAGTCAAAGCATCTGCAGCATTATCTCGAGTGTGAACCTTCTCAAGAATAATGCTCTCAATGGCTAAGCAATCTCTAATGAAGTGATACCTCACCTCAATGTGCTTGATCTTTGCATGATAGACCGGATTCTTAGCCAAAGCAATGGCACTCTGACTATGATTGAGCAAGTGAGGTACATGCTAAGGCAAACCCATATCGCAAGCAAGACGAGAAAGCCACAATGCTTCCTTACATGCCTCACTTGCTGCAACATACTCTGCTTCTGTGGTGGAAACAGCTGTACATTCTTGAAGACGAGATCTCCAAGAGATAGCACCTCCGGCAAAATGAAAAATGTACCCTGATGTAGACTTACGATTGTCTACACAACCAGCATAATCAGAATCTGTGTAACCAATAATGGATGCTTTCCCTCTACCTAAGCATAGACACTTGTCCTTAGTGCCACTCAGATATCTCAAAATCATTTTGACCGCTTCCCAATGTTTCTTGCCAGGATTAGACATATATCTGCTCACAACTCCCACTGCAAATGCAATGTCTGATCTCGTAGCTACCATAGCATACATGAGACTACCAACAGCAGACTGATAGGGAATTTTGGTCATGAATTCCTTTTCCTCATCTGATTTGGGGCAGTCATCCTTGCTCAATTTCACATATGTGGGTAAAGGTGTACTCGATGCCTTTCCACCCTGCATATTGAATCGATGAAGTACTTTGGATATGTACTCACTTTGAGACAAGTATATGCATCTTTTACTCCTATCACGAGTAATGCGCATGCCAAGAATATGTCTGGCATCCCCCAAATCCTTCATATCAAATGTCTGACTCAACTTCTTTTTGAGAATTGACAAATCATAAGAGTACTTCCCAGAAATCAACATATCATCGACGTAAAGTATCAAGCATATCAAGCTGCCATCAGAACATCTCTTTGTGTAGAGACAATGATCCTCATTGCTCCGAGAATAGTCTTGGGACTTCATAAAAGCATCAAACTTTTGGTACCATTGTCTAGGAGACTGTTTAAGTCCATACAAGCTCTTCTTGAGCTTACAAACTAGACTTTCCTTGCCAGGAACTACATAACCCTCTGGTTGTTCCATATAGATCTCATCTGTAAGATCTCCATGCAAGAAAGCTGTTTTCACATCCATTTGGACTAGCTCTAAGTCCTCCATTGCAACGAATCCAAGCAACATGCGCAAAGTAGTCATCTTGACCACTGGAGAGAAGATTTCCTCAAAATCAACACCATGTTGTTGCTTAAAACCCTTTGCAACAAGTCGTGCTTTATATTTTGGAGAAGCACTATCTGATGTGAATTTCAGCTTATATACCCATTTACATGGTAAAGCTTTCCTGCCCTTTGGCAAAGGTACTAAGTCCCAAGTACCATTCTTGTGAATAGAATCCAACTCACTCTTCATGGCACGCTCCCACTTGACATGATCCTCTGTCTGCATAGCCTCTTTGTAGCAAGAGGGCTCACCGGCATCTGTTAGCATAACAAAATCTAAACTTGGAACATATCTATCAGGTGGATATGAGACGCGTGCAGAACGTCTCAATGGTTGCTGAACAGGAACATGTGCAGACTGATCTGAATGGACATTCTCTTGAACATCCCTATGTGCAGCATTTTTATGCATGCTAATCAGAGGACTAGTCTTCTCACTTCAACCTCCTTAATCGGCTGTTTATGCATCTTAGACTCATTAAAAATGACATCACTACTTCTGATCACTGACCGTGTTTCAGGATCCCATAAGCGATATCCAAATTGTCCTTCTCGACCATATCCAAGAAAAATGCATTTCTTTGACTTATGGTCCAACTTCTGTCTAAGATTCTTGGGTATATGAACATATGCTTCACACCCAAAAACTCGAAGATGATCATAATATGGTGGTTTCCCTGTCCATAACTCTTGTGCCACTTTCAGACCTTTGGCAGTACTAGGTGAAAGGTTAATCACATGAACTGCAGTCAATACTGCTTCTGCCCAAAAACCTTGTGAGAGGTTTGCATGATGCAACATAGAGACTACTCTATCTTGAATAGTTCTATTCATCCTCTCAGCTACACCATTCTGTACTGGGGTATAAGGAGCTATGAACTCTCTACGAATCCCTCTACACTGACAGAAAAGGCTGAATTCATGTGAGGTATACTCACCCCCATTATCTGAACGTAAAGCCTTAAGCTTAGTTCCTTTTTCAGTCTCAACTGAAGCAAGCCATTTTTTGAAAGTAGGGAATACATCATCCTTTGATTTGATAGGATATACCCAGACTTTTCTAGTAGCATCATCTATGAAAGTGACAAAGTAAAGAGAACCACCTAAGGACCTAGTGGGCATAGGACCACACACATCTGTATGGACAAGATCTAAAGGCTGAATTGAAGAGTCAATGTGCGTTTTATGCACATTTCTGGTTTGCTTTCCATATTGACAATGCTCACAAAATGAAAAATCAGAGAAAGATAACACAGGTAAGTAGCCAGAACGAGAAAGATTTTCCATTCTGCTACGAGATATATGGCCCAAACGACCATGCCAAATACAAGCCATAGGCTGTTCAGTAACAACTAACAAGTGTTCTTTTTGTGATACAAATAAAGGGTAAAGTGAGCCAACTTTCCTTCCTTTTGCAATAGCCATATTGCCCTTTGATATACGAAAGGACTGAGCATAGAAGACCACCTTGTAACCAAGGTCATCAAGTTGACCAACTGAAATCAAACTGCGTGATAACTGAGGTACATGGCGTACATTATGCATAGTAAATTTTGAACCGTCAATGAACTGCACAACCAAATCTCCAATCCCCACAACATCACACTGGTAAGAGTCACCAAGTCTCACGGTACCAAGAGACTTTGCTGCATAATTAGAGAACCATTCTCTATGTGGTGTCACATGGAAAGAAGCACCAGAATCTAGCAGCCAGGTGTGGGAAAGAGAATCAGCCATAAGTGCCTCAGATGGCAC
Organism: Ceratopteris richardii; assembly: GCA_020310875.1. Taxonomy (NCBI): domain Eukaryota; kingdom Viridiplantae; phylum Streptophyta; class Polypodiopsida; order Polypodiales; family Pteridaceae; genus Ceratopteris; species Ceratopteris richardii. Next base: position 88,847,066 of record CM035437.1, read on the forward strand.
AGTACTATCAAGTGTCAACACATCAGCATCATCAGAAATAGCATTAATTTCTTCAATCTTCACAGTCGAAGTAGATGGTGCAGGTAACTGTTTAACATGCCCATCAACATTCTGTCCTTTACCTTTAGCATTCTTTAATGCATAACAGTCTTTCTTCATGTGTCCTTTCTTATGACAATAATGGCATTCAATATCCCTCTTCCTTGATTTACTTCTACTCTTATTCCGTTGACCATTCTTTTCCTTGTTCTTGCTCTTGCCACGTTGTTGATTCTTTCCTTGGTAAGAATCACGAACATTATATGCATCTCCACTCTGAGTGCCAACCATAGATTTTCTACGAATCTCCTCACTCAAGAGTGCTCCACATATGTCATCATAGACGAGTTTACCACTTGGTGCACTATTGCTAATAGCTGTGCAAAATGTATCCCATGATGATGGCAGGGTGCATAACAGCAATACTGCTTTCATTTCATTGTCCATATCCATTTTCTGAGCCTGTAACTGGGAGAATATGGCATCAAACTCATTTAGATGAGCAGCAACACTATCTGTGTCCTTCATACGAAGGTCGTATAATTTTCTCATCAGATATACTTTATTTGATGCCGTCTCTTTTTCATATGTATTGCATAACTTCTTCCAAAGCTCCTCTGCACTTTCACAGTCTAATACTGTAAAGTAAACATTATCTGCTAGGTGCAAGCGAATGGTCGACCTGGCCATTTCATCTAACTCATCCCAATCATCTTCATCCATGTCAGCAGGCTTCTTTGAAATCCCATTTACTGGCTTCCATTGCCTTCTTTGAATCAGCACATCTTTAATCTGATTCTTCCATAGAGCAAAGTTTGTGCCATCAAATTTTCGGATCTCAAAATGGTCTTTGCCCTACAAGTTATAGCTCCTCCTCGGAACGCTAGCACTAGACCCTGATCCACCGGATGTGCCTGAGACCTCTGATGCCATGATCGTAGAGAACTGAATAGAATGATAATGGAGCTAGAAGAGTCCAAACACCAACAAATAAGTGTATCAAGGAGTAAATCGACCACTATATAGTTGACTAAACCCGAAATCTGGAAAAATTTTGCCAGAGTATCCTCTGCAATATTAGCATATGACCAGTGTCAAAGTATCATAAAACTGCAAGTACTGACATGTCTACCTGCATAGTGAATCACTGACTCCACTGCATATAATCAGTTACCCAATAGAAGCCAACTAGGCTTATCGAGCACCTATGAACAACTATCATACATCTCCTATGGCGAGGCTGAGTAAGTCTTCCACCTGCATCACCGAAGAGACCTCGACATCTGGGTGTCTCCCAGTTAAGAAAACCTCACCACGACCCTCTTTATCAAACGTAAAAGGCTTTATGCAAAGAACGTAACCGCCATATCAATGCCCACATGGATGTACATAAGCGGTATCCACAGAAGCGTACATGGTGTAAAATGACACTGAAAGGCTAAATACACAGCCCAAAAACTAGCCAATAACACCTGCAAGTGTCTGTCACCTCTGATGTTTTAGGCTTTAAAAACCTGCATAAATTTGCAGCGACTGCTCCCACCAAAACTGAAAACCCCTCGAGAAACCTGTAGTTTTACGAGTGTGGCTGAAAATACAGCCCCAAAGGTTGATATTTATTGTCTGAGAAGTACAAGGAACACTCTTCTTGATGTTCTTGGACCTGTGTGAAGAGAAGTACGTGCGAAAGTACTCCGAAATGGCTCCAAAAACACCCCAAAATTGCTTCAGAAATAGGCTTTAAAAGCAAAAATGAAGCTTTGAGGGACCAAAACTTGTTCAAGGTAATGTCAACCTTAGTCTTTCCGCTTCTTCAAACACCACAAGAGTGTAGCTTAGTGGCAAGAGATTGCCACGGTTAAGCGAGCTCTGGGGGGAACAGTACTGGGATGGGTGACCTCCCGGGAAGTACCGGGAACCTCTATATTCCTTGATCGTTGAGGTCCTCCCTCGCGCGCAGCCAACGGCGCCAACGGTGACTTCGGTGACTCGGATGACAAGGTATGCCAAGGTCTATGCCTTGGTCGCCGCCTTGGTCGTAAGCCTTCGTGTTATTGGCTAGTTTTTGGGCTGTGTACTCAGCCTTTTAGTGTCATTTTACTGCATATATTGAGCACATACACACCATGTACGCTTCTGTGGATACCGCTTATGTACGTCCATGCGGTCATTGATATAGCGGTTACGTTCTTTGCATAAAGCCTTTTACGTTTGATAAAGAGGGTCGTGGTGAGGTTTTCTTAACTGGGAGACAGCCAGATGTCGGGGTCTCTTCGGTGATGCAGGTGGAAGACTTACCCAGCCTCGCCATAGGAGATGTATGATAGGTGTTCACAGGTGCTCGATAAGCCTAGTTGGCTTCTATTGGGTAACTGATTATATGTAGTGGAGTCAATGATTCACTATGCAGGTAGACATGTCAGTACTTGCAGTTTTATGATACTTTGACACTGGTCATATGCTAATTTTGCTGAGGATACTCTGGCAAAATTTTTCCAGATTTCTGGTTTAGTCAACTATACAGTGGTCGATTTACTCTTTGATACACTTATTTGTTGGTGTTTGGACTCTTCTAGCTCCATTATCATTCTATTCAGTTCTATACAATCATGGCATCAGAGGTCTCAGGCACATCCGGTGGATCAGGGTCTAGTGCTAGTGTTCCGAGGAGGAGCTATAACTTGCAGGGCAAAGAACATTTTGAGATCCGAAAATTTGATGGCACAAACTTTGCTCTATGGAAGAATCAGATTAAAGATTTGCTGATTCAAAGGAGGCAATGGAAGCCAGTAAATGGGATTTCAAAGAAGCCTACTGACATGGATGAAGATGATTGGGATGAGTTGAAGTATTTCGATGGCGATGCACCACACTGCACTCTCCTTCTTGAGAGCTCCACGACGATATGCTCGGAGTAGTAAAACTAGCTCCTGACGCCACACACAGTACTCCGCACAGAGGTTGTAGAATACGCAGAAAACGCACTACACAGGGAGCACGAAGACAGACTTCTTAGGTCTTACAAATGCGGTCGAACTTACAGTCTGTGACTAACCAGGCCACTATATGTTTTATTAAAGAACATATACAAAGAAGTGTCCGGTGGCCATTTGGCCTTTCACATGGACACTAACGGTAACATGAGTTAGATGAAATGGCCAGGTCTACCATTCGCTTGCACTTGGCAGATAATGTTTACTTTACAGTATTAGACTGTGAAAGTGCAGAGGAGCTTTGGAAGAAGTTATGCAATACATATGAAAAAGAGACGGCATCAAATAAAGTGTATCTGATGAGAAAATTATATGACCTTCATATGAAGGACACAGATAGTGTTGATGCTCATCTAAATGAGTTTGATGCTATATTCTCCCAGTTATAGGCTCAGAAAATGGATATGGATAATGAAATGAAAGCAGTATTGCTGTTATGCACCCTGCCATCATCATGGGATACGTTTTGCACAGCTATTAGCAACAGTGCATCTGGCGGTAAACTTGTCTATGATGACATATGTGGAGCACTCTTGAGTGAGGAGATTCGTAGAAAATCTATGGTTGGAACTTAGAGTGGAGATGCATATAATGTTCGTGATTCTTACCAAGGAAAGAATCAACAACGTGGCAGGAGCAAGAACAAGGAAAAGAATGGTCAACGGAATAAGAGTAGAAGTAAATCAAGGAAGAGGGATATCGAATGCCATTTTTGTCATAAGAAAGGACACATGAAGAAAGACTGTTATGCATTAAAGAATGCTAAAGGTAAAGGACAGAATGTTGATGGGCATGTTAAACAGTTACCTGCACCATCTACTTCGACTGTGAAGATTGAAGAAATTAATGTTATTTCTGATGATGCTGATGTGTTGACACTTGATAGTACTGTGCCATCTGAGGCACTTATGGCTGATTCTCTTTCCCACACCTGGCTGCTAGATTCTGGTGCTTCTTTCCATGTGACACCACATAGAGAATGGTTCTCTAATTATGCAGCAAAGTCTCTTGGTACCGTGAGACTTGGTGACTCTTACCAGTGTGATGTTGTGGGGATTGGAGATGTGGTTGTGCAGTTCATTGATGGTTCACAATTTACTATGCATAATGTACGCCATGTACCTCAGTTATCATGCAGTTTGATGTCAGTTGGTCAACTTGATGACCTTGGTTACAAGGTGGTCTTCTATGCTCAGTCCTTTCGTATATCAAAGGGCAATATGGTTATTGCAAAAGGAAGCAAAGTTGGCTCACTTTATCCTTTATTTGTATCACAGAAAGAACACTTGTTAGCTGTTACTGAACAGCCTATGGCTTGTATTTGGCATGGTCGTTTGGGCCATATATCTCGTAGTGGAATGGAAAATCTTTCTCGTTCTGGCTACTTACCTGTGTTATCTTTCTCTGATTTTTCATTTTGTGAGCATCGTCAATATGGAAAGCAAACCAGAAATGTGCATAGAATGCACATTGACTCTTCAATTCAGCCTTTAGATCTCGTTCATACAGATGTGTGTGGTCCTATGCCCACTAGGTCCTTAGGTGGTTCCCTTTACTTTGTCACTTTCATAGATGATGCTACTAGAAAAGTCTGGGTATATCCTATCAAATCAAAGGATGATGTATTCCCTACTTTCAGAAAATGGCTTGCTTCAGTTGAGACTGAAAAAGGAACTAAGCTTAAGGCTTTACGTTCAGATAATGGGGGTGAGTATACCTCACATGAATTCAGCCTTTTCTGTCAGTCTAGAGGGATTCGTAGAGAGTTTACAGCTCCTTATACCCTAGTACAAAATGGTGTAGCTGAGAGGATGAATAGAACTATTCAAGATAGAGTAGTCTCTATGTTGCATCATGCAAACCTCTCACAAGGTTTTTGGGCAGAAGCAGTATTGACTGCAGTTCATGTGATTAACCTTTCACCTAGTACTGCCAAAGGTCTGAAAGTGGCACAAGAGTTATGGACAGGGAAACCACCATATTATGATCATCTTCGAGTTTTTGGGTGTGAAGCATATGTTCATATACCCAAGAATCTTAGACAAAAGTTGGACCATAAGTCAAAGAAATGCATTTTTCTTGGATATGGTCGAGAAGGACAATTTGGATATCGCTTATGGGATCCTGAAACACGGTCAGTGATCAGAAGTAGTGATGTCATTTTTAATGAGTCGAAGATGCATAAACAGCCCATTAAGGAGGTTGAAGTGAGAAGAGTGGTGTTTGAGGATAGTAGTCCTCCGGTTAGCATGCATAAAAATGCTACACATAGGGATGTTCAAGAGAATGTCCATTCAGATCAGTCTGCACATGTTCCTGTTCAGCAACCATTGAGACGTTCTGCACGTGTCTCATATCCACCTGATAGATATATTCCAGGTTTAGATTTTGTTATGTGAGGCATGTAAGGAAGCATTGTGGCTTTCTCGTCTTGCTTGTGATATGGGTTTACCTCAGCATGTACCTCACTTGCTCAGTGATAGTCAGAGTGCCATTGCTTTGGCTAAGAATCCGGTCTATCATGCAAAGACCAAGCACATTGAGGTGAGGTATCACTTCATTAGAGATTGCTTAGCCACTGAGAGCATTATTCTTGAGAAGGTTCACACTCGAGATAATGCTGTAGATGCTTTGACTAAAGCTCTACCACAGGATAGCTTTCGACACTGTTGTCACTTGATGGGGGTTACTTGATTCTTGATCTTATGCAGTCACTTGTATACTGTGTAACATGCCCATCAGGTGGGAGGTATAGTTTGTATACTTACACTCGGGTATTCTTTATCATTCATTAATTTTTCTCCCATAGTTACTCTGGCCATATTGGCCTTTAGTGGGAGATTGTTACCGTTAGTGTCCATGTGAAAGGCCAAATGGCCACCGGACACTTCTTTGTATATGTTCTTTAATAAAACATATAGTGGCCTGGTCAGTCACTGACTGTAAGTTCGACCACATTTGTAAGACCTAAGAAGTCTGTCTTCGTGCTTCTTGTGTACTGTGTTTTCTGCGTATTCTACAGCCTCTGTGCGGAGTACTGTGTGCGGCCTCAGGAGCTCGGCTTTCTACTCCGAGCATATCATCGTGGAGCTCTCGAAAAGGAGAGCGCACTGTGATGCATCGCCATTGAAACACTTCATAAAATAGCAAACTCAATAGAAAGTGGAGACCCCATGATATAGGATTTATAACTTGCATTGTAATTCTCCTTAACTTGTTTTTATCTTGGACATATAAGGGACATATGAACCTTGAAAGTTGTTGTATGTGGCTGTTGGCCACCGTTCGTCCATCCCCGCGGTAGTCGTGACCGTCGTTTAACCCAGTCTTGTAAACCCTTGTTCTTGTGGGATAAGGGGGGTCCCATGGGTACTATGCCCTTCTTTGTAAAGTTGCAATTTCAAAGTTAAAGTTCGGAGGAGTAGGCCTCGGCCGAACCTCCATTTAAAAATTAAAAGAAAAAAAAAACTTGTTTTTATCTTTCTTCAAAATCACTTGCCCCCATGTGAAATATGGAAACATGTTGAATGGATCCCATTTTTCCCCCTCAAAATCATTTTACCAAAAGAATAGATCCAAGATCAAACTTCTTTAGAAAATTTCTAAAAAAAAAGAAACATAAAAGCAACCCACCATTTTCAAATGCAACCCACCATTTTCAAACATAAAAACAACCCACCATTTTCAAATGTGATTAATATAATTTTTGTAACATAAAATAGCAAAGTCAACAAAAAGTGGAGACTCATCAGGTTCATATATTGTGGGATAAACAGGTGAACTGTATCACAAGGTGAAGCATGCTTGTGACTGTGGTATGGAAGTATGGAGTCAAATCATCTTATGCAGTCTATCATGTAGTGTTCCCAAAATTCACGCCTAAAATAGCTTAATGCAAAGTCATTTCCTATGTGGTTGGAAGTTCTGAACCATCCCTAAGGAACAGTTACAATTACCCCAAAACTTTCAAGCATGAAAATCTTCTTAAAAGTCAAAGAAACACTAAAGTGAGAGCACTTGCATTTATTCAGAAAACACAAATACTCAAAATTTAGCTTCCTTAGAGTCCGCATAAAAACCAAGATCAGATCTGAAATACACAAGAAAAGCAATGGAGTATGTAGTCACCCTGCACATAAACACTTTTGAAGAGCACAAGAAGCTACCTTCACACCTATGTGATCCTTCATACCTGCAAATAGCCACAAACCAAGAGGCAAAAACTTTTTGCTCAAGTAACCCTATGAGATCATTTCCATAATCTAGTTCTGTCAATAATGGCCTCAATTGCACATATGAGATCATTTCCATAATCTAGTTCTGTCAATAATGGCCTCAATTGCACATATCCTACTGCGTGTTGCTCATTCATAAGTGTGAAATAATCATAGAATATCGCTCAAAGTCCTATGCCACTATGCATTAGATTGGCATGAAAATTCATGGGCAACATATTACAATATCTCAGTGAGCACCGAGGAAATGAAAAGCATCAATGTTACACCCCCAACCATGCAAAGATCATAGGAACCCCAAAACCTTAAGAAAACAAGTTCCAATTTATTTGCCACTAGCAATAAACATACAAAGCTTAAGATACCATATTCTGAAGCATAACAATTTCTGAATGAAACCTGTAAGTGGTGTCAAGAAGTGTGGACTCAGTCCTCCTTGGGGCAATCACACACCCCTAACCCCAAGCCTCGCGAGCTTGATGCTTTCCACCAGCAGTTTGGACCTGCAAAGCTTCCCGACACATATGTGTGGAGTGAAATAAGCCATCACGGGTGCCATTTGAACATCATAAACATAAGCATGATAGACATAATATTGATGGTTTCACTTCTCTTTGACTTGTGTAATACAAAAGCCATATTTGTGAACCTTTAGTCTGTGCAGGTATGGATGCAATGCTTACACAAAGATGAGAAAAAACGTGACCGAAGTAGCACTCATATCATAGTTTCCAAGTTTTGCAGGTGTGAGATGCAATATGTGTGTTTGACTATCCTTTCCTTCATCTTCCCATAGAAACTTCTAAAATAGAAAAGAAAATAGAGATCCCCCCAATTATAGGGTATGAGTCACACTAAACATTCCCGAACACCACCATGGGAAGCCCCCAAAAGCTTTAATGAGAGTGATCAATAACCCACCATGCATTTCGTCCTACATGCCTTACAATGAAATGACCTTGTGTGAACAACAAGAAGCAGTGAGCATTCATCATTCACCCAATGATAGGCATCTAGCCCATACTCTACAAATCATTACTTTTTAGACATAACAGGAAACAGAATATCAATAGAGTATAACACCATAGCATGTGAATTCGACTTGTTTGTCTCATATGGAAAATGAGACATAGATGGGTATACCAGCAAAACAACACCATTTTCAATCTATCCTTAGCATTACAGGTTGAATATCTTCAGTCCTCCATGGGAGATTAGCAACACAGGATATTTAAATCCTCAACATTTTTGCACATTTGAGCAAATTCTTCAAAGTTCGTTTTGTGCACCCGCAAGTAAATGGAAATAGAGGCAAAAGTGCACAAATGCCCAATCGATGCATTAAGCAGATGAGTGTTTACCTACCAATCAATCGGAAAGCATAGGCCATGGTAGTCACTCAAACATTATTTCAAATAGCAGCAAAGCATGCGAGGGTGAGTAGGGAGCAAAGGAGAAGAAAGGGACAAGAGGGATCCCCAAATCTTGTCATCGAAGGGATCTACAGGTGCAAAATCGGAGAGAAAAAAGAGACCTCTCAGAATGATTAGGAAGCACATAGAAGAAAAAGGGTGTAGAGGTTCTCCCCTCGGAGTTTGCATATCCAAAGGACGAGTGTAGATGCAGAAGTAGCACATGCTTAGAATCCCTTTGCAAACATCTTAAAGATATTGCAGGTCTTACCCTTGGAGCAACAATCTTCCAAAACGCAGCACCAATGAGGTTCAAACTTCCTCCTGGAGACATTGAGAACCTCAACGCAGCAAGATGGGGAGCCGAAGGCGAGGTGCATGGAGCAGTGGTAGAGGTAAAGTGAGAGAGCAGAGGAAGAGTCTCCTCAGTAGCCTATAACACCCCAAACTTTTCTCAAAGAACATGACCTGAGCATCATGGCATCCATGACTTGGGCTTCGACCATACACTTCTGCATGAATGCACTGAAAGAAGGGCAATGGCCACTTGCAAATGATACATGTACGTGGAGCAATGAACAAGAGAGAACAAGCGGAGTGATGGCAGTCAGATACTGCCATTTGTGCCTCAACTTTTGAGCCTATTTAAAAAAAAAATGGTAGCTACACGTGTGTGAAGGCGACTTGATTTAGGAGAGGGAGAGAGAGAGGAAGTGACGAGTTGATTTCACGGTGATCGTTTGGTCATATAGATGAGGGAGAAAGCAAACTCATGGGTAATTGTAAAAAAAAAACTCCAATATTTTGTTTTACTAAAAATAAAGAGAGGGAAGAAGAAGAGAGGAAGCACTACCCATCCCACTTTCCAAGGAAATCACTACAAGAGAGGTGACAGAGGTGGATATTGATGCCCATTGTGTGTGTGTGGAGGTGCGTGGGGGTGTGTGTGTGTGTGTGTGAGACAGAGAGAGAGAGAGACAAGGGGGTTAGGGGGTGTTTTTGTGAAACAACAATATTGAACTAAAACTATACTAAGAAAAACAAGAAATGGGGAGCTAATGGTCCAATGGAAGGGTGAAAGTGCCATGCAAGAACTCAAATCCTATGCACATGAGCAAAAAAATTACAACACAATACTTTATCACACATTCTTGAGCTCTCCAAGTGATGAAAAGTCGATCTCCCCGGCAACGGCGCCAAATAATTGTTGAAGTTGTAGTAGTAGTCTCAAGACCCTCACCACCTCGCATGAAGCAAGAAGGAAGGCTCAAGATTGACTCTCCTCTCATCTACCCCTACCTCCAACATGTTCAAGCCATTGGCCATCAACCCCATGCTATGCCACATGCTTGAAAACATGGAGAGTAGGGAGTCAAGGATCCTAGTCCATGTGTAAAATACAAGCAAAGCAACTACTCTACTCACACAAAGGAAAGACATGCATAGGCACACACACACCTCACTCTCACACACTCACAAAGACACAATACATAAATGTAAATAGTCTTGGAGTAAAGGAGAGCATTCTTCCATTCATAAGAGATATTACATGAAAGCACGTCGACCAAAAGCTCCCTTCTTTACAAAACTGAGTCTTTATACATAGGCTAAGCACATTTCCCCATGTGCTTCTTTGAAAAGTCAAAAACGGAATATCTCTCTAACTAACATATCTTCTAGGAGATTCCAAAGTCAAACGTGAAAAATTAAGAGTCTCCTACACTATGGCATAAGGAAATATTAAGAAGTGCTTTAGGAGAGTTTTCACATGTGACACTCTTAAGTATATACAAAGAAGGCTATTCTCATGGTCTAGGGAGGGTTTCCGTGCACAATTGAAGGTGTGTGCATACCCTAGAACCCAACACACAGCTTCACCTTGAGTACTCTATGACCGATCTTGGACTGCTTCACTACTTCTTGGGTATGGAAGTTTGGCAAACAAAAGAAGGCATATTCCTATCATAGAAGAAGTATTGCTCTGATCTTCTTTCCAGATATAACATGGACTAGTATTGCTCAGTATCTACACCACTTGATCTAAACATCAAGCTCACACTAGAGGACTCATCATCACTTGTGGATGTGCATACTTATCGACAACTTGTTGGCTCCTTACTCTACCTTGCCAACACTAGACCAGGTATTGCCTATGCAGTTGGTTTAGTCAATTAGTTTTCACATCAACCTCGTTAGACTCATTGGGATGCTACTCAAAGACTACTTTGATACCTTGCCCTCACTCGACATCATGGTCTTTGGTACAGAGGGGGCATCGAACTCATTGGATATTCAGATTCAGATTGGGCTAGTGATACTAATTCTCGACGATCCACTTCTGGGTACGTATTCTTGCTTAGCTCAAGACCTATCTCTTGGGCAAGTAAGAAGTAGGCTAGCATCGTTCTGTTATCCACTGAGTCCGAGTGTCGAGCATCCAGCTTTGCAGCATGTGAGGCCATTTGGCTTCAATGTTTATTATCCAACATTGGTGTTTTGCAGGTTACTCCAACACAAATCTGCACATACAACCAATCAACCTTGGCCATCACCAAGAATCCAGTGTTCCATGCTCGGATGAAGCACATTGAGATCCAATACCATTTCATCCACGAGAAGCTCATGTCTTAGGAGATTACTCTAGACCAGTGTACCTCTTAGGAGAACCTGGCGGACATGTTCACAAAGGCTCTACCTCCAGTTCTGCTCTTGTGCTTGCTGGACCTTTGTAGCATTCAGCCGCTCCAAAATGGAGTTGCATTGGGGGTGTTGACGACATGATTGCTCCTATATCATCTACATTTGTATCCGCATGAGTGCATCTCCATTTTGTATCTAGGAGGCACTCCATTTCTAGTTTATTTCCATTTTATATTGTATCCTTTGTATTTGGGTACCTTGCCATTTGCTTCTACCATTGTATTCATTCTCCTTTGAGGGGAATTTTCCCACATGAGATGTACTTTGGAGAGCCCCTCCCAACTCTGTATAAGGAGGGACTCTCCCCCCATTTGTACTTGGTTATAAGCTTGAGGAGCCTAGTCCATGCTCTTGGCAAGCTCATTTCTAATCCATGTGAGTTTACCCATTTCTTGGTCTACTCACTTTGAGTCTCTCATACTCTTTCTTTTGTGAGTACACTCTTCTTTTATTGTGCTTCCGCACGTGTACTCTCTACAATTCTATGTTTGCATGCATGTATGCATGTGTATATGTGTGTATGTAAGCACGTATGCATGCATGCATGCATGCATGTATGTATGTATGTATGTATGTATGTATGTATGTATGTATGTATGTATGTATGTGGTTATGCATGTATGTGTATATATGGGTGTGTACATGTGCATCTGTGTATATATGTATGTAGTGTGTGTGTTTATGTGGTATGTTTATGTGGTATGTTTATGTGTATATGTGTGTGTATGGGTATGCATATGTAAGTATGTGTGTATGTAGTGTGTGTGTTTATGTGGTATGTCTATGTGTATATATGTGTGTATGGGTGTGCATATATAAGTATGTGTGTATGTGTTTGTGTTTACATGTGTATGTATGTGTGTATGTATGGGTGTATATAAATATGTGTTTATGTGTGTATGTATGTTTATATGTGTGTATGCATGTGTATATGTATGCATTTATGTATGACTGTTTGTATATGCATACGTGTGCACATGAATGTGTATTTTTTATTTATTAATTGCATTAACTAATTACATTCCTTAATTTTAATTATTTTTAAAAGTGTTTCAATCCTTTTATGTAATTAATTTGGATAAATAACAAATTTTCAATGAGAAAATAAAAACGAATTGAAAATTTCCACTTAATTGAAGGTCCTTAAGTCAAATTGCATTGATTGAGCTTCATAAGCTTTAATGCATAGATCAGAATCGTTGATCTATTTCAAAATACACTATAATAACTTAACGAAAAAAAAACTAGTGAATTAGAGTGATAAAGAGAGTAAGAGTGAGTGAGCAAGTGAGAGAGTATGATTGAGAAGATAAATGCATGAAAAAAGGTGTGAATTAGTGAAATCATTGACCTAGAGTTTTTGATGTTGTGTGAGGGCTCTCGAATTGACTTTTAGGAGATGTCACTCACAATCTACAATTTTCACCCAGCTCTGAAGACTGTAGATTTGCAGATTGAAGGAAGGACTGACGACTGGCAAATTGGAAGATTGAAGTGCTACAGATTTGAAGATTATGAAGACTTGACGACTTGCAGATCGAAGACTTCTAGACCTGAAGATTTCCAGACTTGAAGACTCCAACTTGGAACAATTCAGCTGTGTATGTTCCTCTTTTCTAGCTTTGTCGAGGGCAACAAATTCTAGGGGGAGGAGAGTGTTGGGTTGTGGGGTATGGACACACCTTCAATTGTGCATGGAAATCCTCCCTAGACCATGAGAATAACCTTCTTTGTATATACTTAGAGTGTCACATGTGAACACTCTCCTAAAGAACTTTTTAATATCTCCTTATGCCATAGTGTAGGAGACTCTTAATTTTCCACCTTTTTGGCACATCTAGGAGTTCCCCACATAAAAATCCCATGCATGGAGTTTCTTTGTATTTGTTTGTTACAAGAATTGATTTTGGAATCTCTTAGAAGATATGTTAATTAGAGAGACATTCCCTTTTTGACTTTTCAAAGAAGCACATTGGCAAATGTGCTTAGCTTATATATAGAGGCTCATTTTTATAAAGAAGGGAGCTTTTGGTTGACATGCTCTCATGTAATATCCCTTATGAGTGGAAGACGAACTAATGCATATATCAAACAACCAAAGACACACATATGAGCAATAGATGGCTTGTGACCATGCCAAGCCTCATATGGAGTGATTGATTATAGTGCTTAAGTGGGACACCTATTAAGTACATATGATGCATAAATAAGAGCCTAAAGCTAGAAGCTATGTGGTAAAGTATGAATTTTGACCATACACCTTGCTAGTTCCATAAGAGAAATGTTTTCTCTTTCAACGCATCCATTTTGTTAAGGTGTATACAACATTGTACATTGATGTTTTACACCATAAACAACTAGAAATGCATTAAAATTAGAAGACATGCATTCCCCCTTGGTTAGAATGGAGGGTCCCCAATTTACATTCTGATAGATTTCCAACCATAACCAAGAGCTGTTTAAAGCACATAAACACTTCAGACTTTGCTTTGAAGCAAACTATCAAAATTTAGATGACTAGAGTGTGCATGCCAAAGCTTTGCAAGATAGCATGAGAATCTTGAACTACACATGTTGAAGCATTCATAGATTTCACATAGTCTATGATCTTATACATCCCATGACTTAAAATGTGAGAAGCAATAATAGCATCACCATATAAGAGATCATGAATTATAGATTTTTCATCAATAAACTTGACAACCAATCTAACCTTGGCTAATGTTGAAATCGACAATGTAATTTTCTTGATCCCTAACATAAATAAAGCATTGGACAATGTAAAAGAATTGCCATCAACAAAAGTCAAAATGATCTTACCAACTCCCATTACAAGATAAGAGGAGTTGTTAGCACATGTGACAGTATTCTCTATAGGGGCAAGCTCAAGTGAACTAAAAATATTCATATGTTTGGTGGCCCCACTATCAAAGTACCAAATATTTGAGTCTATTACATACATACATTGCTCGAGAAGATGGATCATAGCTACAAACACTAGTAAATTCCCATTCTTCATTTTGAACAAGATTAGCAAACTTTGTTTTAGGTGTAGAGGCCTCTCAAAAACCATCCAAGCCTCTTTCTTCTTTGCCTCTTTCGCAACACATTTAGGACAAATTGTTATGACATGATCATTTGCATTATAATACTTGCAAAATTGTTTCTACTTTTTAGTTTCCTTGTCATCTTTATCTTTGTTCTTTGATCGTGCAATATTAGCAATTTTTTGCTTACTAGTAGATGAGCTCCATTTACCTTTTCCCTTATGACTAGCTAAGAAAGCTTGATATGCAACACACATAACTGACATGTTCTGCCTAGGTTGTGTAGAGAGTACACGCAAGGAAGCAAAATGAAAAGAAGAGTGTACTCACAAAACAAAGAGTGTGTGAGACTATTTGTTATGACATGATCATTTGCATTATAATACTTGCAAAATCGTTTCTACTTTTCAGTTTCCTTGTCATCTTTATCTTTGTTCTTTGATCATGCAATATTAGCAATTTTGCTTACTAGTAGATGACTCCATTTACCTTTTCCCTTCTGACTAGCTAAGAAAAGCTTGATATGCAACACACATAACTGACATGTTCTGCCTAGGTTGTGTAGAGAGTACATGCGGGGAAGCAAAATGAAAAGAAGAGTGTACTCACAAAACAAAGAGTGTGTGAGACTCAAAATGAGTAGACCATGAAATGGGTAAACTCATGTGGATTAGAAATGAGCTTGCCAAGAGCATGGAGTAGGCTCCTCAAGCTTCTAACCAAGTACAAATGAGGGGAGAGGCCCTCCTTATATAGATTTGGGAGGGGCTCTCAAAAGTAAATCTCATGTGGGATAATTCTCCTGAAAGGAGAATGAATACAATTGGTAGAAGCAAATGCCAAGGTACATAAATACAAAGGATATAATATAAAATGGAAATATAATGGAAATGGAATGGAAATAGAGTGAGTCCAAGATACAAAAGGGAGATGCACTCTCATATTCTCAACATCCCCTCTACAACTCCATTTTCTAGAGTATGGAGGCTGCTAGGGTATGAGAGGAAGGCCCACCAAGAATGTATCATCAGCAACACGAGCACCAAATAGGAAATCACCAAGTGGTATTGATCATGCTCGATTGCCAGGTACTCCATAAGATGTCCACCAGATGGATCAAGCGGATGCTCCAGAGATATGCCACCAACGAGGTACAGGAATAGAACAAGATCTCACTGGATGAGATCATCCCCATGCATGATAGGTAGGATGACTCCATGTGGTACATAGGAACCTCCAAAGCTTTGACAATATCCACCATGAGATGTGTATCACCAAGAAGTAGGTCTTGTAAGAGTGAAACATAAAGCATGAAGCATAAAATCATAGTCACATGGTAGTACATCTGTATGCCGTAATCTTCCATGGAGTGTACAAAGTCCTCATGTGTGTTAGTAGGACCATCAAAGCCCCCTCTGAATCGAGAAGCTGGCTCTAAAAAGGATATAGCTAAATGATGAATCCAGGTAGATGCAGAAGTATCATGTGGTAAGTGAAAAGATGCTGGACCCCATGAACAGAAAAGTACATGCTCAGAATGCTGCTATAGACAAGGTAAGTGGACTCTCGAAGATAGAACTAGAAAATGACGAGTCACTGATGATGGACCAACTAAAGCTGTGGGGAAATATAAACCTTCGATGGTACGATAGGAGGTGCAACCATCTGAGGTATAAGATGGTATGATATCTCTGATTTCCCTTTCCCCAAAACTGTATCATGATAGGGAAAGTCATGTACAAAGAGAGCATGCTCCACATGGTGTGAATATCCGAAACTCGAATGATCCCCCTCTGAAACGGAAATGGGAGGATCCAAAAGGGATGAATACTTAGAGTATTCATCAAAGGTACAGTCTTTGGTTACTATAACTGAGTGACTCTTTGGGTCATAAAGCTTGTATGCCTTTTGCCATTCACTGTAACCGATGAAAATGTACTGCTTAGGCCAATCATCATCATGGCCTGGACATAGCATCACTACCAAAGATGCAAAAATAGCTCACACTCGGCTTCTTCTTAAAGTAAGCCTCAAATGGTGTTTGGTTCTTCAAGACATTTGAGAACCCTATATTCTGAATATGCACTGTTGTCTATACTGCTTCACCCCAAAATTTTAGTGGAAGTTGCTTTTGACTAAGCATAACCTTGGCCATATGGATCACACTTCAAATCTTCATTAAGGCAATACCTTCTTGAGTATCTTGCATTGCTTGATACTTGATTCCATGTTGCTTCAAGTACTTGGAGAAGTTGTGATTGACAAAGATATTGTCTCCATTAGATCAGATGATCTTTAAAGAACTTGGAAAGTCTTCTTGAATTGTTTGTATCCACTTAAACTTGGCAAGGGCATCCTCTTTATTCTTGAGTGAATAAACCCATGTGTATCTAGTGAAGTCATCTATTATCAGGAAGAAGTAGATTGACCTACTTAGAGAAGGTGTACGCATAGGTCCACAAATATTGGCATGGACTAATTGTTGGAGTTAGGCATCTAAGCCACACACACTCAACAGTCGCTGTGAAAGCTGAGTAATTGTTGGAGTTAGACGTCTGCGGAAGCACGCAAACAACACAAGGAAGAAGAAGAAGCTTGGAGCACAACACACAATATTGAATGTATTACTAGAGAATGTACAAAGATAAGGAACCCATTAGGGCTATAGGCGTATATACAAGTCGGGGGAAAGAAAGCTCCTAAAGAGGGAAAAAAATGCCCCGACAGTCCTAAAGTGTTCACACACATCACTACCTAAATATATCAACAAATCCCCCCTGGGAGTGATGCAATGAACAAGGAGCTAGCACTCATGTATAAGGAAGTGCCAAGATATGTGGAAATCACTCCACAAAAGGAAGTAAGCCCAAAGCTTTGTGAAAAGCTTCAACCTTCTCCCTAGGCAGAGCCTCTGTGAAAAGGTCAGCAATGTTCTCCTGCGTGGGCACATATGCCAAGCTGATCTCTCCAGTAGAGAACCTCTCCCTGAGATAGTGATAATGCACCTCAATGTGCTTAGTGCGAGCATGGAACACAAGGTTCCTCACAACTGCCAATGCACTATGACTGTCAGAGAAGATGGTGGTGGCAGTAGACTGACCAACACCCAAATCAGCCATAAGGCGTTTGAGCCACACACACTCAACAATCGTTGTGAAAGCTGCCCTATACTTAGCCTCACAACTAGAAGTGGCCACAGTAGGATGCTTCTTGCTCAGCTAGGATATGCATGAGCTACCAAGCATGAAGCAAAAAATACTGGTGGACACACGAGTGTCATAACAACTAGCCTAGACAAAGTCAAAAAAAGCATGCAAATATGGCAGTAGTGATCCCCCCTTAGGATAAAACAACCCAAGTAGCCGGGTACCACTCAAGTAACGAAAGATGCGCTTGACGGCCGGCCAATTCTTGACACCTGGGCAATGCATAAACCTACTCATCTGTGAGACAAAAAACTGAATATCTGGCCAAGTAATGCATAAGTAAATCAAACATCCAACAACCTGTTGATAGAGAACAACATCAAATGCATCTCCAACATCATGAAGACTCAATCATAAACTTGTTTCCATAGGAATGGCAATAGGTTTACAGTCTTCAAGGCCAAAACGTTGCAATAATGTGTCAATATATCTTGTTTGACAACAAAGCCATTCCGCCATCAACATGCATAAACTGAATGCCCAAATAGTGATGCAAATGCCCCAAATTAGACATCTCAAATGAGGCATGCAAATCAACCTTAAAATTAGCAATATGCCTCTCATGAGGACCAATGAGTAGCACGTCATCAACATAATCGAGAATGATCAGAAGTACATCATTAGCATGCTTAACATATAAGGTGCTTTCAGTTGGACTATTCTCAAAACCATGTGCAATCTGATAGACATGTATCTTCTCATACCAAGCACATGGTGCTTCCTTTAAACCATATAATGCCTTCTTTAACCTGCACACATGGTTTTCATGCCCTTTCTCCACAAAGCCACGAGGCTGAAAAACATATACTTCTTCATGCAAGTCACCATTCAGAAATGTTGTTTTGATATCCAACTGATGTACATTCCAACCATGATGAGTTGCAAGTGCACAAATGCTACGAACAGTAGTCATTTGGCAAGTAAGTGCAAAGGTCTCATCAAAATCAATGCCTCCTTCCTACGCATAACCCTTTTCAACAAGCCTAGCCTTATACATGTCAACTGTTCCATAATGCTTAACGCTTCAGCTTGTATGCCCACTTAGTTCCAATGGCCTTCTTTCCATGAGGCAAGTCACATAAAGACCGAGTACCATTTTTCATGATATCATCATATTCAGATTGCATTGTAGCCATCCAATGTTCAAAATTTTGTGCTTCACCAAACAAAATAGGCTCAGTCTTATCACAGAGACTAGATGCAACCATAGCATAGCAATCTGATGAAAAAGAGGCACTATGAGAGTCTGTTCGAGTATGATATGACAGAGATGCATCTAATTTGTTGTCTCGCAAAGTCTGCACCAACCATTTTGGCATAGTTTTTGCCTGTTCAATATTAGCTCTCTCATCAACAAGTGCATCATGTAAATCGGCATCAGAAATGGAATGATCTGCATCATCACATGAAACCTACAAAGGCTAAGAAGTTGCCTCATTAGGACCAACACTAGACTGTCCACCTATAAGAGGCAGCAAAGTATCATACATGTCTTTGGAGCTAACGGATGTCTCCTTAGTGCATGAAAGCAATGGCTGAATAGCATCTTCCACAAAAACAACATCATGACTAACCAAAATGCATTTAGTTTGTGGGTGATACAGACGATAGCCTTTACTTTCAGAACTGTATCCAACAAAAATACATTTTACTGCTTTGTCATCCAATTTTTTGTGATGTTATTCAGGCACTAACGCATATGCCAAACAACAGAAAAACACACAGATGAGCAACAAATGGCTTGCGACCATGCCAAGCCTCATATGGAGTTATAGACTACAATGCTTTAGTGGGACACCTTTTAAGTACATATACTGCACACATAACAACCTCAAGCCAAAAACTATGTGGTAAGGCCTGACTCTTGACCATACACCTCGCCATCTCCATGAGTGACATGTTCTTCCATTCAAAATCTCCATTCTGTTGAGGTGTATATGGCACTGTACACTGGTGTTTATCCCATGTTCAACCAAAAATGCATTAAAATTAGAAGACATATATCCCCCCCTCTCGATCAGAACGGAGGGTACCCATTTTACACGTTGACATATTTTTCGCCAAAACCGGAAACTGTTTGAAGCACATAAACACTTCGGACTTTGCTTTGAGTGGATATACCCATGCATGCCTGGAAAAATCATGAATGAAAGTCATGAAGTAAAGATAATTTCCAAAAGAGGGTGTCTGCAGAGGACCACAAACGTCGCTATGAACAAGCTGCAATTTTTGAGTAGCCCGAACTGAACCATCTTTTGAAAATGAGGAATGCTGCATTTTTCCCAAAATACAACCTTCACATACATGTTTACCAGGTGCCTCAAGTTTGGGCAAAGAGGACACCATTTTAGATTTATGTAGGCATAGCAAACTAGCAAAATTCAAATGACCAAAGCATGCATGCCGAAGCTTTGCATTTGACATAGCCCGAGAATCATGTACTGCACATGTTGAATCATTCAGAGATCTTTCATAGTCTATGAGCTTATACAACCCATGACATAAAATGCCAGAAGCAATGATCACATTGCCATTTGACAGATCATGAACTGTACATCTGTCATCAACAAATTTCACAACCAAGCCAATCTAGGGCTATAGGCGTATATACAAGCCGGGGGAAAAAAACCTCCTAAAGAGGGAAAAAAGTGCCCCGACGGTCCTAGAGTGTTCACACACATCACTACCTAAATATATCAACACTAATGCTAAGGGTTTATTTGTAGAAATGGATGCTTCTTTAGTGAAAGGGGTAATTTTTTGCTTGGCACATGCCTAACAAGTCAATTCCACTTTTGCAATCCTGGGTAGACCTTTGACAAGATGATTGGAAGCGATCTGAGTTAGGCAAGAGGTATCTCCAAATCTACAATGCCATAAGCTAAGACTTGAATCTTTGGCCATAAAAATTGAAAGCTTGTAGAGACCTTTGTCTTCATATCCTTGAGCTATCACTTCATTGGATTCAGGATCAATGAGTTTAACTTTGTTGTGATCGAATTGAACTGTCATGTTACACTTTGTGATGGCCTTCACTGAGAGAAGTTTTTACAAAGGCTTGGTACATAAAGAACATTTTTGAGTGACTTGGTCTCGCCTTCAAAGTTGATGACTTGAACTTTTCCTCTTCCTTGGATTTCAATGCACTTGTTGTCTCCAAGATACACTTGACCTTTATGGTCTTTAAACTCATGAAAATCATTTACGTTATGGCACATGTGGGATGAAGCACGACTATCAAAAATCCATTCTTTCTTGGGAGTGGATGCCATAAGTGCTTTGTGTTCAGTTGTGAGAAAATTCTCTATTATGATTTCGATTTTATATCTATATTCTTACATAGAGGTACAAAGTGTTGTTTGCTAGCAACCACATGATTATCATAGCTATTTTCAAATGTTTTCTAGGTCCAAAGTAACCTCTAAAATAAATGATGATAGCGCAATTTAGGCCTTGAAATATGTTCCCTTATGTTGTAATATCTTCAAGTGGTTGTTCTTCATGTTCACACAACTTTGTGTTTAGATCTATATGTTATGTAAGTGGCTTGCATCCACTCATACCATACTTATACAACACATCCAACACATATTTACTTTCTATTAACTATACACCTTCTTTTACATAAACCACTTCAATACCAAGAAAGTATTTGAAAGTTCCAAGATTAAGGATCTTGAACTCCTTCCAAAGCTTTGCCCTAATTGACTCGATCCTTGCATCATCGTTGCTTGCTATTCTCAAAGGATCACCAAGTCCAAAGTAATTTCTAAAGTAATTTGAGTCTCCAATCATAGAGTGATTGATCATACTATAAAATCCAGAAGCCAAGAATTCCTTATGTTTTTATCCATTCATTAAAAAGAAATCATAATCATAAGTTTTTTGATATGTTGGGTGCTATTAATAACTACCTCATTGCCACTCAAACATCCCTATCAAAATTTCCAATAAGATATGCGCTTAAATAAGCAAATCCTTATGTTTGATGATTATTCCCCTCCATTCTCTTGTCAGTCAAACTTATAGTTAGCATCTCTCTTCCTCCAAAGTTTAATCTCTTCTAGAATCTAAAAGTTGGCACTTCGTCAACATACCTATTGTAATACTATAGAGCTAAGGATTTAACATTCATAGTCAGCCTTTGGTTAAATTAGTTTGACTTGTGTGTTTTTTACATAGTCCAAATCTTTTTCATTATATTTTTTCTTGGGGTTTCACGTCTTAATGATGATGATACTAAAGGAAATCACATCTATGAAGTAATAATAGATAGTAAAATAGTATCAAGATTCAAGCCTATAATTTATTCTATAATTTAGAGTGTGTTTGAGTGTTTTTGATCCTAATAGAACCTTCTCCTATCACAATACTACATAGCAACGCATGAACAAAGAGAAATTAGGGTAATAAGATTAAAATTAGAGATTTTTGGCTTGAAATTCAAGTGTACACCATCGAATTGTATGGGCCTTGTTAAGTGGGATTTCTTTCTAGAATATCATTAGGGTGAAAAATGGCAAAAAATGCATCATGTTAGGATTTTCTATAGTTGTGCTTAATCTAGATTAAGCTTGTCAAAGAAATTTCTCAAAATGCCCATGGAGGTTCATTTAAAACATATCTTACACAAATATATTAGATTTGGAAGAGAGAGAAAGTTTGAATGAGAAGAAATTACCAAATTACCTATGGGAAGAGGCATTTTCCATTGCCACCTACCTAATAAATAGGTTTCCCTCAAAGTCCTCGGATTTTATGACTCCTTATGAAGCTTGGAATGGAAGGAGCCACTAAATTGCATATGCACACATACCATCTCAAATTAGAGGTAAACTTGATCATAAGGCAAGGAAATGTATCTTTATGGGTTAGGACCTTGATCAAAAGGGTTAAAGACTACATAACCTAGCACTAAAGGCTTCATAGTGAGTCGAGATATAGTGTTTGATGATAATGAATCTTGGTTTGAAGATGATTGTAGGAAGATCAAGTCACCATATGACTTGGAGGAAGACTTGAAGTTTCAAGTGATTTTGAAGATGATCAAAAGACTCCTAGGAGGGATATCAACTCATGGGACTCCAAAGGTAAAGCCAAGGTACAAGAGTTGAGGGATATTGTAAATCCTCTCAATAAACCATTATAAGATCTACAAGGGAAAATAAAAAGCCAAAAAGGTATGGTTATGACACGTCATTGGAAACTACTTTCTATCTATATAGCTCAGGCCTTGAACTCTAAAGATCCCTCATTTTACGAGGATGCCAAGAAGAGACCAGAATGGAAGCATACCCAAGACATTCACCATGAAAGTTATTGGATCCAGATGGATCTTTAAGGTAAAGAAAAATTCTAATGGAACCATTAATAGGTACAAAGCTAGGCTTGTGGCCAAAGGGTAAGCTTAGACCCAAGGTATCGATTATTTGGAGACCTTCTCTTCTATGACAAAGATTCCAACAATCAGATTACTCGTGGGTATTGCACCTACCCAAATTGTAACATATATCAAATGGATGTGAAGAATGCATTTCTCAATGGATGGATCTCAAAAGAGGTATACATGGCTCAAACCCCTAGGTTTGAAGACTCAAATTGTCTTGAACATGTTTGCAGATTAAGGAAGGCCTTATATGGGCTAAAACAAGCTCCAACAGTTGGAATCGTACAATTGTGACCTACTTACATGTGGATCCTTTTCTATTCATTAAGAGAATCCCTTCCTTCTAATCAATTTAATGAAGGTGTCTCCAAATTCGAGCTTCACAATAAAGAGGACCTACTCCAAAGACATTGTCACCTGGATCTTCAATAAAATACCATTTAAGATCTCCTTTGCATCATTTTTTTTCTAGTTTTGAGATCAATATGACATGAGGAGTTTTTTTTTCTTTCTTCTTTTCTTGAATATTATTAGTTTTTTTAGTATCCTCTTGATTCTTGTCAGCTACTTGCTTTATTATTCCTTGATTTTTGTTTGGCTTCTTTGAGCTTGATTTTCCTTAACTGGATTCTTTCCTTCTTTAATTTCCTTTATTCTAACTTCTTCTTGAGAAGTAAGAGACTCCTCAAAATGGAATTCCTTCTCACTATTCTTTGTCTTTTCCTCATGATCCTTAAATTGACTTCTAGTTACTCACCTTTTAGGCTCTACTTCATCTTGAATCTCATCTCTTTTTCTCTTATCCTCAACATTGGGAATATGTGAGTAGATGGAGAATCGATCTATAGGAGACTTCCAAGTAGTCTTTTGCATGATTGCATTTTGGGCTCTCATTTGAGCTTCAATTGAGTATTTCATTTGAGATTGAGATCTATCTTCATCTTCATCTCTTGCATCTAGTGGCTCTAGCTTAGCTACATATGTGCTAGCATTAGTGTTTGAAAGATTTTCGTATAATTTCTTTGTTCCTCCCTTCTTGCAGTTTATAGGTAGAGATAAACAAGTCCTGAAGTCACATAATTTTTATCTATATCAATAACTAGCTAGTGCTCTTCTATTGGCTTTATCTCTTTGCATGCATAGTAAAAGCGTTCCTAGGAATTACACAAGACACATCTTCTTCCTTCAATTCCTTGGCTATCGTTGGGCCCAATATTTCTTTGATACATGGATTGAATTAGTGGCATAGGAACTTTTTGAGCAATCGGAAGTTTTTTACTTTTTAAAAATCTATTTAAAGTTTTAATCTTATTCTTTTTTTTAAATTGATATTGTTTTCAAGGTTTTTATTTTGTTCTTTTTATGGCCTTTTTAGCGTTTTCACTTTTTCTTCTTTTTGTGGTATGTTTAGGCTTTTTAACTTTTTTTCTTTTTATGGCATGTTTAAGGTTTTTAATTTTTGTTCTTTTTATGGTATGTTTAAGGTTTTTAATTTTTGTTCTTTTTATGGAAAATTAGCTAAGCTACGACAATTGCAAGTTTGCTAACTAAATAACTAATTGAAAGTGCACAAAATGTCTGGCTATCCTAATGCATATCATGGGTGTTCACATGCAAGCAAAAAGCAAAAATTATTTTTAAGTGAGTGATTACAATGCACATATGGACATAACTTAAAAACAAAACATTTGGTTTTATTTGATTTGTTGCCGAGGCTATGATTGTGTAGTGTAGTAAAATTTTACATTCATTGAAAGCCTAAATAAAAATCAATCTAAATGTGCAATGTGATCCGTTGCCTTTGAAGGTACGGGTGGTGGGACAAGGATCTTCAATAGCAATCTCCAAGCAATCACTTTGCTTCATGTCAGGTTCAATAATTTCAAGAAGGAAGGGATGCAAATGGACGACCAATTGGATCATGCCTGTCTTTTGTCTTATGAGCAGAAATGCACACTGGATGGCTTCAAGCATAGTTGATGGACCCTCGCCTACACTTCATAGGAAGCAGAGAAGTATGTGGTTGGGGTAAGAGAAATTTGAGGATGATGGATCATGATTGACATTTACTTGAGGGGTAGAAGATAAAGGAAATTAATGGATGAATGAAATGTGATTGCCACACATGAGGGTCAAAATAGGAAGGGAAATGGAAGATGCAAAAGAAAAAGAGGATATATGAATATGATTATTGCTACTATCCATGGCGGAATACAATGAATGGGGATCTAGATAGCCATTAAAACTATCCAAAGATCAATCTCTACGAAAGGCAAAGGGCTCCTACCGTCAATCTCTGCGATAGGTAGAGAGATCCAATCATCAATATCTGCGATAGAATTGAGATTATAGAGTCCAAAAAGGCACACTAGAGTAAATCTTGAGAAGGGATGCCCTAAGGTCATACGAGGTGACCTCTATGGACATGCTCTCAAAATTTAGCTAAAGTTATTTAAAGGAAGATCAGTTTGAGGCCTAATCTCTGAGAGATTTTTGAATTAATTGAAAGTACAAGTGAAGTGAAGCTTAGAACCGATAAGGTCCATTGTATCCCACAAATGAGGGTTATATCCTCGACACAAGTAGGATTATAGAGCCCAAAAGGCCCATTAGTGTATAGCTTGAGAAGGGATGGCCCTAAGGTCATACGAGATGATTGGGTTGGTAGGGTTGGAGGCCGAAAACATGGTTAACTAGCTCGAAGGCTGTTTACAATTGGTTTCTAGAGATCGTCCCTCCAATGGAGCAGAGGTATCTGCTACACCTGAGGGTTGAACTATTGCCCCCCACCCCAGAGGCGATGAGTCAAGCTAGTGCATGTGATGCACAGATAATTTAATTGAGTTTTGAAGCCACTACGCCATGAACACGTTGATAATTAGATATGTTTTGAAACATGCTTTCAAAAGAAATTAAATTATGAGCATGTTTCAAAACATATCAAAGAAACGGATCTTTCTCAAGGGAGGAAACGCAAAGTATTCTAATATGTACACCACTATATTTGCTTCATTGTGAAATTGAATTATCCAAGAACTCATAAAACTACAATGAGGTAGGGGAAATGCATGGTCATACTATTTGGGTGCATGCATTCATAGAGAAAAAAAAAGCAGCTTTATGTTGCCCGCTTTGCAAAAAATATAGGTTTTGTGGGGTGCTTAAAACTCATACAAAAGTCGGTTAAGAACTCTTAGAAGCTCTAAAAAGATGGGTTGGAGCTCCATCGAGAACTCATGAAGTATAGGGAGGCCATAGTAGGAGGAAGAGAATACTTATTTTTAATTGTTGTGCAATGACAAGGCAGCTCTGGTATTTCTCAAAGCAAGTGAAGGATGCATAAATGCGCATGGTATTTCTCAAAGCAAGCAAAGGAGCATACAATTTACAACACTCCTCCTTCGTGGTAGTTCAAACGCAGCAAATGATCGCGGCTATGGCGGAACACAGAGACCTGGAGCAGAGATTTAAAACGAGTCTACAAGTTTAACGCGTGAATCATTGTTGCACGGCGTCAGCGACGGACTGAAGCTGCGACAGACGGTGTTCTCCCTTGAAGCAACGACCCATCATCGAGATCCCTCGTCGGATACCCATTGCGTGGTTTTAGGAGACGTTGATGGAACTTAACTAAGGCTTATCAAAGAAAAAGCAAAAGATGGGGACGACGACGGTGCTGGACGACGACGGTGCTGAAGCGTGTCGTGCTCCCCGTCTGTCGCGACACTCGACCCCCCGTCTATCGCGATAAGTGGCCCCCCATCTGTCGCGATAAGTGGCCCCCCGTCTGTCGCGACACTCGGCCCCCCGTCTATCGCGATAAGTGGCCCCCCATCTGTCGCGATACTCCTTCTGTCCCGATCGACGTGGCCTTGGCTTTTGCGCTCAGCAGACGGCACGTGGCCCCCCAACTGTCGCGATACTCCCCCTTCTGCCTTGGTTTTTGCGCTTAGCAGTCGACTCTTCTTTTCCTTAAAAAAAGGGAAATCCTTGACTTTTAACATCTGTCGCCTGGTGGGATTTTTGTTTTGTTCTGTTATCATCAGAAAATCTGTGCACTAGGCAGTGGTTCGATGTTAATGCGCAACGCGAGGTGGTGCATTTGAATCTCAGAATCAGCACCAGATCAATTAAGGTTTAATTATTATTACTATCAAGTGAAGGCCTTTATTAGAAAAAAAAGAAGTAAGAAAAAAAAGTATCAACAACTGTTTGGGTCTTTCGTAGAGTGAAGGCTTTTACTTCAAAAGAAAAAGAAAAAGGTTAAATTGCTTTTCACACGTGGTTTTTTAATGGCACCTCGTGAGGGCTGCGCGATAGACCGTGGAAAAGTGGCGCTGCTCATGCTTTTGGTGTCGTTTTGAGCTACTCCTTCACTCATTATTGACAAGCAAAAAGAAAGTTAGAAAAAAGAAAAAAGAGTGGGGATTCGAAGAATTAGAAAAGAAAAAAAGGGGAGCTTGCCATTATTGCTTGACGCTCGTGGGCCCCATGGATGTGGCTTCATCCTCTCTCGTGATAAGTAATCGGGCCCCTCCCCCTAGGGAGACCGATATCCTGGCCGCTCTGCTGGAGGGGGGGTCGCGTGCCGCCCCTGGGGCATCCGAAAGTGTTGAATCCCCCATCGTGTCCCTCAGTAGACCCGCAGTCCTGTCTGCTCAGGAGGAGCTCAAGAAAGTTTGCCTCGTCGGCCAAGTGTTTGGCCCTAGGCCCCCGCTCGAAACTGTGCGACAATGGCTTCGAAAAGAGTGGTTCCCTCGAGGACTAATTGTTAGCAAATGTCAGTTCTTACCAGCGAACCACATGCTGCTAGTCTTTGAAAATGAAGAGATGGCGTTCCAAGCCCTAAGCGTTGGCACCTGGCAGTTCGGTCGGGCGACCCTGTGCCTATTCAGATGGTCCCCGGACTTTACTCCCGACAAATCGAAGTCGCTTCAGTACCCTCTTTGGGTTGAGCTCCCTAACCTTCCTTACTTCCTGTACAACTTCGTGTGGGACATTGTCTCTCCTATCGGCAAGCCGCTGGCTTCACGCGAAGACATTGGTGGTCTCATCTATGAAGGTGCAAGACACTCGTTCAATGCTAGGTGGCACCCCCAAATCTGTGTCGAGGCCGACCTCAGTTCGCCGCTTCCATCAATGATCAAAGTGGACATGGGCGAAGGAGATGTTTGGGAGCAGGACATCACCTACAAAAACCTTCCCAACGCGTGCTTTCGTTGTGGCCAGCAAGGTCACAGGATTAAAGATTGCCCTCTCAGGCAAAAAAACAAGCGCTTTCAAGAAGCCTCCAAAACTGCTCAAGACAACATTGGCGATTTGACCCACTCGACCAAGGAAGGGGAAGGCAAGGGCCTCCTTAATCCACAAGCTGATGCTGATGGCTTTATTGAAGTTAGAAGAAGAAGGAAAAGAAGCCCTAGGGCCAACGGTGAGAGAAACAACCTGCCACTTACCCCCTACAGCAATTTGTATTGCAATCTAGGAAAGGAGATCAATGAGCTTGACTACCCAAGTGGGAAGCTACTTGAGATAGACACCTACGACAAAGCCCTAGAGATCCCTGACAATAAAGAAACCCCCCAGGAGGGTTACACTACAAGCAAAGAAGATGGTTTCACCACTAGTAACGAAGACAACATGGATAGTGAAAGTTCCATCATTGGATCGACGATCTCAGAAACGGTGCCGAGCACGGGGCCCAAGTCTCCCCAGCAAGGGGCATCCCGCAAAGGAAAACAGCCTATGGAGTTACCCTGGAAAAGCCCCCACAAGAACCGACTTCTAAGTCGGGATCAGATCCCAACGAAAAAGAAAGACGAAGTCAAGAGAAGAAAGGACAAAGCTCCCTCCCACAAAGAGGGATAAATGCAAAAATGATTGTCATCTCGCTAAATGCTAGAGGGCTAACCGACCCCTCAAGAGCGACCATCATTGGTCAATGGCTCCGCGACATTAGCTTAAACCCAGACTTTATATGTATTCAAGAGATTAAAATTGACGGAGAAGACCTCCAGAAACGGCTCAGACAGATCTCCTCGGCCCATGTGTGGATCCCAACGAAGCACCAGCGGGGGTCTGGAGGAACGGTTATCGGTGTTAAACAACTCTGGTTTGAAAAGCTTGAGAACTCCATTGAAGATGTAAGTCACCGTTGGATTGCTGTTTCTTTTGGTGCTCCTCTTTGTGTTACTATGGTTTCTTTGTACGCCCCTAACGGGGATTTGGAGAGACTGAACACTTGGGCTTCCTTGGACTCGCTTCCCCACAACGTGCTTATATGTGGAGACTTCAACATGGTGGAAGACCCTATGGACAGATGGATGGGCAAGGGCAGGGTCATCGACAGTCGGGAGAAGGAAACGTGGGACATGACCAAACTCCACTTGGATTTGATTGAATTCAAAGACTCGAGTGGCTTTTCTTGGTCGAATCTCCAAGCGGGCGAGGACCTGAGGAAAGCTAGACTCGATAGATGCTACATCTCTCAGAGTTTTACTCAACAGCGGGGCCACCCTACCATCACGCAACGCACTGACCTCACTATCTCTGATCACTACCCGATCGTTATCACTTTTCAACCTTCCAACAAGATCTGCAAGGCTCCGTGGTTCCATGCCAACGCAACCACCTTCTCTCTCCCCTCCGTCCGTTAAGAGATTGCCGATGTGTGGAAGGTGGCGTTCGCCTCTGGCTTGGCCCCAGCCAAGTGCTGGAGAAGTGCGGTCGACAAGTCTCGTAAGATCATGATCAGAACTAAGAAGATGCTCGAGACTGTGCGGCGGGCTCGTAGGGAAGCTCTTTACCACAGACTCTGGCGGCTCGAGGAGGAAGTGAACAAAGGAAAACACCAAGCCCAGAAAGGTCTCCGAAAAATCAGAGCAGTGTTGAGATACGAGGAAGAAATACAAAGGAAAAACTTGCAAATCTTCTTCAAGGAGTGGTGGGCTGGCAAAGCCGACAAACCCACCAAAGAGATGTGCCGCATCCTTAAAAGGAAACACAACAGAGAATCGATCCCCCTACTGCTAGACCCACATGGCAATGTATGCAATTCGGAAGAAGATAATTTTGGCATCATCGAAGGGCACTTCACGAGACTCCTGGGAACCTCGAACCCCCTCTCCCACCAGAGAAGGGACTGTATGGCTGCCATTTCTAGGGTTTCCCCCCGGAGAATACCACCCAACCTCCACTCCCTGCTTCATGCCCCTATCTCTGAATCAGAAATCATTGAGGTCATTGATGCCCTCCCTCTCGGTAAAAGCCCGGGACCCGACGGACTCACTAACGAGTTCTTTAAATCCTTCAAGCTGGTGGTTGCCACCCCTCTTCGGTTGGTTTGGCAAGAAGCGCTAAAGTTTGGTGCTCTTCCTTCTTGTCTAAACAATGGAATTATCAAGTTGATACACAAGAAGGGGGAAAAGAACAGAATCGAGAACTGGCGGCCTATTACGATGCTCCAAACAGGATACAAGATCATCGCCAAAGTCATCGCCAACAGACTCTCGTGCCACCTGAGATCTTGGCTTAGTGAGGACCAAAAAGGTTTCGTCAAAGGCAGGTCTATCCTGGAAACCATTATGGATATTTGGGAAGGCATTCAATTTGCAAATGAGTCTAATCAAGATGTGGTTTTCCTCAAGATCGACTTTGACAAAGCCTACGACAGGTTAGAATGGGACTATATTCTGCAGTCGCTCCAAGATCTCGGATGTAGTCAGAAATTCACCAAGATGACCGCGACCCTTCTCGGAAACGCAACGACCCAAATTAACGTTAACGGCAAACTTTCGAAGGCGATCCATCTTAAAAGATCGATTAGACAAGGGTGCCCTCTGGCCCCCCTGCTTTTTGCCATCGCCATTGAGGGTCTGAGCAGACTTGTGGCACATCATGTGGAGGCTGGCAATATCAAAGGCCTCCGGCTGCCTCACGACCACAGTCAAATCATCATGAGACTTTTTGCCGATGATATGAACGCGTTCGTTCACAATGATAATACCAGCCTGGAGACTTTCTGGAGGTGCCTTGCTACCTTTTGTGTTGCCTCTGGATCCAAAATCAACCACTCTAAGACCGCCTTTAGGGCTATTGTGGGACACCATCCTGGCCTTCTCATTGATCATGGCTGTCAAATCATTCCACAGGGCCAAATCTTTCGACTTCTTGGAATCCCCTTGGGGTTTGGCGTCTCCAAGCGATGGAACTGGGTGCTGGCTAAACTCGAAAACAAGCTTAACTATTGGAGAGGTATGCAAATCAATCTCGCTGGACGTGCGATGGTTATCAACACGTTCCTCCTCTCTTCTACCATCTATTTCCTTTCTTGCTGGAGACCGAACGAGCAAGGCCTGTCCAAACTGAATAGTATTTGTAGAAACTTCCTTTGGACGGGCGATCATAACAAAAGGGGGGTGCCTAAAATCAAATGGGCCATGTGCACTAGCCCTAGAGATAGCGGGGGGCTTGGTATCCTGGACATTGGGTGTATGGCTAACAAACTGGCAGCCAAATGGATGATTAAGGCTTGGTGCAATAGGGAGGCCTCGTGGGCCAAGCTGATCTTCAGAAACAAGAATGAGTTGGCCCTCATGGGGTTCCCGAACTGGAAGAATCTTGACATCATGACCCTGCTATTCTCCCCGATCCCCGTCTTCCCGAAAGGCTCCAATCTCGTGTGCTCCCTCTGGAAGGGCTGGAATAAAGTTAAAAGCTTCACAAGAATTAATGAGGACTGGAAGTGGGCGGCCGGAATCAGACAAAACGACTCTATCTGGTTTTCGATACATGGCATCCGGAGTGTGGAGTCGTGGAACATTCAAAATGCCAAGAAGTTATGGAACAAAGGATTCAAAAAATGGAAACACCTCTAGAAACATGACACCAACAGCTGGATCAACTTCGAGGATATTGACCCTCGCATAAACATCTCCTACGAAGAATGGAGCACTTTGCAAAGCAGATGCCTCGCTTGGGATCGTCACAAGACTCGCCTTCTCATGGGACACGACACACCGAATTCGCTTGGTCTCAAATGGCACAATGGAAATAGCCTACTCAAAATCCCGAACATCAAAGAAACGGCTGACCTCCAGATCAGCCTCAACAAGAAGTGGTGCCTGTCTTGGACGCGGCTTCGGTGGGACATGAAATTCATGGGTATCTGGCACCCCCTTATAGAAATTAAGAAGTCTGTCCTCTTATGGCAAATTCTTCATCGAGGAATTTGGACCAACCATAAGGCTAGCAAACTTTGTGGGATCCCTCCTTGGTGCAAACGCTATCACCGTGCTACCGAAGATGTCCCACACATCTTCCTTACTTGCCCCAACTCCTACAGAATCTGGCAGACGGTTGGAATGAAAATCAGACTTCAAAAATAGCTTAGTTGGAAACAGGTCCTTTTGGGAGAAGCGATCGGCTGCTCTGCGACACTCTGGAACGCCATCAGAGGGGAAGTGCTGTGGAAAATTTGGCGGGAGAGGTGTGCTCTCAACTTCGGAGATCCCCCCAGGGAGTGGTCAATTGAGAAATCACTATTCCTCCTTGGCAAAAGGATTGTTAACAGTAAGAGATCCCCCCCCTTCAGGCACCATCAAGTCCTCCTTTTGATCAACAACAAGCTCAAACCCAAGTGGGCCCCGCATGAGGGCGATGAGAGGGTGATTAACCTTCTCTGTAATGCAACCTAGGATTCAATCAAGCTTCCCCTGCTTTGTGGGATTTGGGGGGTCCCGTGGGCACTAGTCCCCTTCTATTGTACCTTTGTTTCTTAATTTAATTCAAGTCCGGGAGAGTAGGCTATTGCCGAACTTCCTTTATATTAAAAAAAAAAAAGTGAAGGATGCATAAATGCGCAAAGTCTGCTTGTTCAGAACTTCATACATAGTATAAGATCTTCTTTACATAGTGGTATGGTCAAAGAATTTCCGGGGTATATGGGACAATTACCTAAACAAATATGTATGTTTTATAGAGCTAGCTTTATGAGAAATCTATACTTGTGTGTGGAAAACACCTAATGAATTCTTGTATGTATAAAACCTTGATACTCAAATTAACTATAAATAACTTCCATATCTAAGTACTTTGACGATGATCCGATTCAAGTATAATTAGAAAATATAGAATTTACATTCATATTTAAAATTATTTTTAAGAATTGGCAACCTGTGCATACTGTTAGACATTGGTCTACAGCGACCACTCCATGTATGTGGGACAAGGGCCAACCATAGCCAAGGTCCCTAGTTCAGGGGATATTCTAAGGTATTCAATGGTAATGGGAATGAGTGTTGCATGGTGGCCACATGTCGACACTAGATCATTCTAGAGCATTACTATTTTGGATGCAAGGGGTTATATTGGATGGGAGGTGAGTGGCACACACATTACTCACAAGCCTTACTTTTAAAATCTTCAAGAGAGTTTTTAGTTAGTCTAATATTTGGCATTTAGAGCTAATTTGGGAAGTTTTTGAGTCACTCTACGTGAAAGATTTGATTTTTTTTTGGATTGATCATCATCTTCTTCGTCTGAGATCACTATTGTGTGAAGAAGTTTAGTAGAAGACGCTTTTTGGAGCAAGAAAGAGGGGGTGGAGCCCCCTTTGAGAGGAGCCTCAATCCCCCCTCCTTTCAAGGTGGTCCATGCACCTACAATGCTCAACAAACACGAATCTAAATAGACAACCTGGATGACCACCTACGAGTGTTGATCAAGGAGGAGAGGTAGATTCCATACTCTCTTCTTCACTTGTTGTGAGGAAGAATGCACATGAAGTCCTATTTATATTTGATATTAGTGTTGAGGAAAGGCTATGTGGGATAAGTGAACTACATGTGTGCACGTTCGCTAAAAAGAAGCTCCACAAAGGCAAAAATCGACCTCTTCTCTTGCTTTCATAGCCAAACCCTTCTACAATAGCTTGTTTCAGCTAGCTAGCTTCACCAAAATGGCCATAACTCACTCGAATTGTAAACAAATTGAGTGATTCCAAATTGAGTGATTCCAATCCCTATAGAATTTGCACTTAAAGAATTATCAATTGAGTGGTTGGAATCTAGCAATTGGATTCATCTACAAACTTGTACAGAGCTTTGAAGTTGGCTATTCAACATCAACTATCCTCATACAAACATTTTTTGATGCAATGAATATCGAGATCCACTTGGACACTCAAGAAAGTATACATTGACCATTTTCAACACCTGCACATACCTCCACATCAAAATTCTAAACCCCAAGATAAGTTTTCTTGTGATTTTCATGCATTCTTACTCTTTTTATGCATTGTTTTGCACTTAGAACAAGCATAACACATGTAATATGCATCATATGTTTGTTCAACTCTATGTTTTGCATGCAAATAGGATGGTGGTGTTTTCTTTTGTAGCTACTACCAAGAAGACATAAGAACATTCAATGTTATTATCTTTTATACTATGACATAAGTGTGAGGTTTAAACAAGGGCATGTAACATAAAAAGAATTTCAATTTTCCCTAGTATGGATTGAGGAACTTCTTCACCAGTTAGGACTGACACAAACATGGCTGATCACCCTTCAAATGCTATAGAGACCATGAGTGCTAGGATCTCACAACTAGAGAGTGCACTTCATGATATCTTGGAGCATGTATGTAGCTCGAAGAAAGAGGAACTAGTGCTAGAGACCAACCTGCCATGAATGGAGGAAGATGCTCCACATGGGCATCGAACCCTAGAAATTCCTAGGGAGAGTATTCTAGTAAGAGAAGCTAGATGAAAGCATAATGAACTTAAGTCACCAAGATATCATGGCTCTACTAACACACATACTATCAATGCTATTGAGCAGTGGCTCAGCAAGTGGGAGGAGTGCTTCCATCTTTGCCATATCATGGACGATAGGGATAAGATTCAGCAAGCGACTTACAATCTTGTGGACATTGCCCATAGGTGGTTGCATAAGATTGAGCAAGACAAGAAAGAGGCCACTACATGGGAATTGTTTAAAGTCCTGTTCTATAACAATTTTGTACCACTTGATGAGAGGTCTAGAGCAATAGCCACTTGGTTTTTCATTAGTCAAAAAAACCAAATTGTTTAAGACTATGGGAATAAGTATAGGAACGCACTCCTCAAAGTACCTGACTTTATCTGCACTATGCAATTGGCCAATGCATGAACATGAATTGTATGCAGTGGTGCATGCTCTTAAAGTCTGGAGACACTATCTTTATGGTGCAGAATTTAAGGTATACACAGGTCATCATACACCCAAGTACTTTTGTGGTTAGCCAGATATTCGAGGCAAACAAGCTCAATGGGCTGAGCTCATGCAGGAGTTTCACATGAGCTTTACAATTTTAGAAAGCTCATTGCTTCAAGATATAAAGGAAGCACATGTGGAAGATCCACATTTGTTATAGATCATTAGACCCATTAGTGATGAATCTATTTTAGGAGACGAGGTAGTCCTAGCTGTCCCTTCCCCTAGCAATACAAACAAGTCAATTTCTCAATGAGGAATGGAATAGTCAAATGCAAAGGAAATGTTTGCATACCTGATTCCCGAGATTTGAGAAGAAAAATCTTGCATGATAACCATGATTTTCCTTGTGCAAGGCATCTTGGTGTTGACAAGACCACTTAGCTTGTTAGAAGAACATTTTGGTGGCTTGGATTAGCCAGAGATGTCCACACATATGTTCAACAATGCTTTATGTGTTAGGTTAACAAAGCAGAAAGGGTCAAGAAACCAAGTCTTTGTTGAGGATGTAAGGGTCATGTGACCTTACCCTTATGTTCATATATATACATCATTTATAGAGCATTGCCTCACGGAGATCATTATGTGGGTTTTGAGGCTCCCACACATCTATGCACATCTCTCCTCTCCTCTCTCTTCCTTCATCTCCTCCTTGCTCCTCTTGTTCAGCACACAATAGCCCTTCATTTGTATCAGAGCTTACTTAAGGCTTGTGTGCAAGAAGCTTCAATGGAAGCTTAGGTCATAAGAGGTGAATGTGCATGTCGGCACCTCTCAACAACTATTCAGTATTTTGGACATAACTCAAGTTACAAAGCTGAGATTGGTGTGTTTTAAAGTTCCATGCATATCTTAGACAAAAATTTACAACTTGGGAGAAGGGTCCATAACTTGGTTTGGAGTTTTAGATTGCCAAAAAGTTGAAAAACGCAGACTGATATAGAAGATGAATCTACAATCACTTGGATAATAGATTAGTTTTTGGGCTTTAACTTGAGTTTTACAAGTCGGATTGTAGCTTGGAAAAAAATCTACAAATTTTTAGATGAATATAGGTCTAGATTCTGAGTGCTAGGTCATCGAAAAGGCAGAATACAAATCAATAGTACTACATTATAAGGTGAAATTGACAATAGATGTGTGTTTTGTGTATATCTTGAGCTATACATGTCCGATTGAGGTGTTCTATATATCATTATGTAGGTAACAAAGAGTTCTTGAAGTTTTTTGATGAATGAAACCCAAATTCAGAGGTTATCATATCTGAAGCAACAAAACACAAAGTAGCATATTTTCACCAAAAGAACCCTAATTGCTTTTGGAGGTTCATTTTGTTGTGGAACTTCTTTGTCAAGAGATTTTTTGGTGTGCGAGTTAATTTTAGAGCTTGAAGGCATTATCCATGTATGATCACTATTGTAGCTCCTCGATATGAGAGTAGAGCATGATCTTGTCACGTGTTTGACATGTGAGATGACATTGTGGTATACCTTTTTTTTTAAGGTTTATGCCATCATGAGTTTGATCATGGTATTATCAGTGGATGCATAGTGG
Organism: Ceratopteris richardii; assembly: GCA_020310875.1. Taxonomy (NCBI): domain Eukaryota; kingdom Viridiplantae; phylum Streptophyta; class Polypodiopsida; order Polypodiales; family Pteridaceae; genus Ceratopteris; species Ceratopteris richardii. The sequence continues at coordinate 88,883,893 of CM035437.1, forward strand.
CATTGTGGTCTATATCTTGCTTATGCCACTTGGTTGGATTTACTTGCTGGTTGCACATAATTTTATGAGAGTTGATTTTGGATCTTGGTTGGTGCTTATATTCTTATTTTTCTTTGCAGGTACATGATCCAAATTAGAGCCCCAGTTGCACGTTCGTTTGTCATCTTGATTGGTTATTCTATTAGTATATGACCATTAATTTGATATCTTATTGGCCAATGTGATTCTTAGCATATATGGATGGTGATTCCCTCATGGTTATTTTGGTTCAGAGTCCATTTTATAGAGGAGATGCTGTCAAAATTTTGTTTGCTTTGATGCTAGAAGAGTACTCCAGTAGATCCTTTATGCTTTGTGTGATAGCTTTGGATCATTTCTTATCTCCATTTTACGTGGACTTGGTCACATGTTATTCGTGATGGATTAGACCATCTTGTAGGATTCATTCTTGAGTGGGGATGTATCACCATTGTATTGGTGTGTATTTCCATGAATTTTTTGGCATATGTATTTGCCAATATCTTTGGTTGGATCAATGACATGTGATGATAGGTTACTTATTATGCTTTTGTTATTGCTTATCTTGTTATGATTGCTCAGTTTACAAGGGATACTCTATCGAATTTTTCTAGGATTCTTTCACATCTACTTGGTCAGTTTGGAGACTTGGTGAGCAGGCTTATGCTCATGGTTTTATGTGCATGCTAGATGCATGGTTATGTGACATGTAGTTCACATGGTTTTTCTTCTCTAGTGAGACATATGTGATGTGAGTTATGCATATGGATATGCAGACGTGATCCTAATGAGGATAGAGTATTATTTCTAGTCTCTTGTTACATTTCTAGTCTCTTGGATTGCGAGCATGGTGTCTTCTTAATTTGATGGCACTGGCTTTTCGAGATGGAAAGATCAGATGTGGCATACATTGGTTAGTGCAGGGTTACACATGTATGTGCATAGAGATGTATAGAGACCTTGTGACATGTCCCACAATGTATGGATGGATATGGGTGCATTGGCCAGATCCACTATCCGATTACAACTTGTGGATTCTATATATGACTCTGTTATGTATGAGGAGATGAGTAGTGCATTATGGCAGAGACTACATGATATGTATGCAAGTCCATTGATTCATGTGAGACATAAATCACATCGACGACTTCGATGTTGGCATTGTGGACATGAGGGCCATACTCGAGGACGTTGCTTCAGATGGATGCGACAACGATATCAGAGATATGCACGTGATGTGGGTCTTGTAATGGTTTTAGGAGAGTCTATGGTAGTTGATTATGCCAATGATGGTGATATCATTTTCTCCTATGGTTCATCTCAAGATTCCTCTTATTCATTGGATAACACACATAGGGCTTGATTGATTGATGCATTAGCTGGTTTTCATGTTACTCCACATCGTGAGTGGTTTTGTCAATTCTCAGGTGAGAGCCATGGACGTGTGTGTATGCCTGATGGTACAACATATGTCATTGAGGGTGCAAGAGATGTATACTTTATGATACCTAGTGGAGCATCACTTAAGCTCAAACATGTACGTTATGTGCCTTCATTCCCTTTGAGCTTGATTTCAGTTAGCCATTTATAGGAGAGCAAATGTTATGCATTCCTTGGAGAGCATCATTTTTAGTTGCAGTTGGGACAACTTATGTTTGTCAGAGGTGCTAGCATTGGGCACATGTACCCACTACAGATACTTCATGTGAGCGAGAGTGTCGTCTTAGTGGGAGTTCAGCCTTACGTGTAGTGTGAGACTCATCATGTCTCATTTTGTCTACCTATACATAGGTCTATTGACATTCATGATGCACATGTATGGCAAGATTTAGATGCTCTGATGGATGCACATGTAGAGCATGTTTTGGATGCTCGTGATGCTTATGTAGAGCATGATTTTGTCGATCATATTGATGCTCATGTGGAGCACACTTTGGATTATCAATTAGATGCTTTAGAGCATGATGTAGATGTTCATATACAACATACAGTTAAATGCATCTTTCACTAATTGAGTGGTACCCGGCTACTTGGATTGTTTTATCCCAAGGGGGATCACTACCACCAAATTTACATGCTTTTTCTAACTCTGTCTGGGCTAGTTGCTATGGCACTCATGTGTCCACTACTGGCTTTTGCTTCATGCTTGGTAGCTCATGTATATCTTGGTGGAGCAAGAAGCAGCCTACTGTGGCCACTTCCAGTTGTGAGGCTGAGTATAGGGTAGCTTTCATAGCGATTGTTGAGTGTGTGTGGCTCAGACGCCTTATGGCTGATTTGGGTGTTGGTCAATCTTTTGCCACCACCATCTTCACTGACAATTAGAGTGCATTGGCAGTTGCGAGGAACCTTGTATTCCATGCTCACACTAAGCACATTGAGGTGCATTATCATTATGTCAAGGAGATGTTCTTTGCTACGAAGATCAACTTGGCATATGTGCCCACATAGGAGAACATTGTAGACCTTTTCACAAAGGCTCTGCCTAGGGAGAAGTTTGAAGCTTTCCACAAAGATTTGGGCTTACTTCCTTTTGTGGATTGATTCCACATAGCTTCATGAGTGCTAGCTCCTTGTTCACCTCTTTACTCCCAAGGGGATTTGTTGATATATTTAGGTAGTGATGTGTGTGAATACTCTAGGACTACCGGGGCATTTTTTTCCCTCTTTAGGAGGTTTTTTTCCCGGCTTGTATATATGCCTAATGTCGTAATGGGTTACTTATCTTTGTATATTCAAGTGGTAATACATTCAATATTGTGTGTTGTGCTCCAAGCTTCTTCTTCTTCCTTATGCTTTTCACGTGCTTCCTCATACCTCAAACTCCAACATTCAAACCAGAGGCTAGAATGTTTGCCAAGGGTATCTCAAGGCTATTATACAACATAAAGTTTTAACTCTTTAGAATGCAATTGCATCTCAATAATATAACCTTGAACTCCATACCTAATCCATCATCCACTTAGTGAAAGATGACCTTTATGATATATATTCTCATTTGATTCCATCCAAGAGGATAATCAAAACATGAGGAGCTCATACATCGTAAACACAAAATCGAGTATTAAAGTTCAATATATGTGCATTAATTTTACTTTGCACTAATATGAAAGTTGCATGCTAGACTTACTAAGGCCACAATGAGTCATGAAACTTTGAACACATATTGCTCGTAGAAGAGTTTCACAGTTTTTTTGATTCGTGGCTTGATGTTCTTAAGGTTGAACTCCTAAATGAAATAGGCAACTTCTCTCATTTTATGGTTTGAGAAAAACATGGAATCCATCACAATTTGCAGTCCTATACTACGTCACGTCTTAAACTAGACCAATTTTTCTAATACATCAAAAAATGATATATTCTTTGTGAATTAATAAAGACCAAAGAATTGAATATTTTCTAGTGCAAGAGCTTTCCCAAATACATGAAAAAGTTCATTGCATGGATATATTATGACAAGTGCAAGTGGAAGATGATAAATACATGAAAAATTTCATTGCATGGATATATTATGACAAGTGCAAGTGGAAGATGATATCCTTAAAGAATTTATCTACATAAAAGATAAAATTATCACATGGTGATATTGTGGGAATTGACATCGTGACCTACTAGCTAGGAGTATGATGGGCTAAACACTTGCCCCAAAAGCCATGGTTGAGGATTAATTCCTAATCCTTCCTCTTAAGGTGTGGTTCAACCATATCTTGCCTATCATTCTTGAGTCTAAAACTCTCTCCCCCTTTTAGAGATCATTTCTCTCAATGATCAATCCTTGATCTCCCCTTGATTTAATGTCCTCACCGTTGGACAATCTCTTGAACCACTACAATCAATACTACTTCTACCCAAAAACCTTGTAAGAGGTTTGCATGATGCAACATAGAGATTACTCTATCTTTAATAGTTCTATTCATCCTCTCAGCTACACCATTCTGTATTGGGGTATAGGGAGCTGTAAACTCTCTACGAATCCATCTAGGCTGACAAATAAGGCTGAATTCATATGAGGTATACTCACCCCCGTTATCTGAATATAAAGCCTTAAGCTTAGTTCCTTTTTCAGTCTCAACTGAAGCAGGCCATTTTTTGAAAGTAGGGAATACCTCATCCTTAGATTTGATAGGATATGCCCAAACTTTTCTAGTAGCATCATCTATGAAAGTGAGAAAGTAAAGAGAACCACCTAAGGACCCAGTGGGCATAGGACCACACACATATGTATGAACGAGATCTAAAGGCTGAATTGAAGAGTGAATGTGCATTCTATGCAGATTTTTGGTTTGCTTTCCATATTGACAAAGCTCACAAAATGAAAAATCAGAGAAAGATAACACATGTAAGTAGCCAAAACAAGAAAGATTTTCCATTCCACTATGAGATACATGGCCCAAATGACCATGCCAAATACAAGCCATTTCATCTAACTCACCCCAATCATCTTCATCCATGTCAGCAGGCTTCTTTGAAATTCCATTTATTGGCTTCCATTGCCTCCTTTGAATCGGCACATCTTTAATCTGATTCTTCCATAGAGCAAAGTTTGTGCCATGAAATTTTTGGATCTCAAAATGGTCTTTGCCTTGTAAGTTATAGCTCCTCCTCGGAACACGAGCACTAGACCCTGATCCACCAGAAGTGCCTGAGACCTCTAATGCCATGATGGTCGAGAACTAAATAGAATGATAATGGAGCTAGAAGAGTCCAAACACCAACAAATAAGTGTGTCAAGGAGTAAATCGACCATTGTATAGTTGACTAAACCAGAAATCTGGAAAAATTTTGCCAGAGTATCCTCTGCAAAATGAGCATATGAACAGTGTCAAAATATCATAAAACTGCAAGTACTTACATGTTTACATGCATAGTGAATCACTGACTCCACTGCATATAATCAATTACCCAATAGAAGCCAACTAGGCTTATGGAGCACCTATGAACAACTATCATACATCTCATATGGTGAGCCTAGGTAAGTCTTCCACCTGCATCACCGAAGAGACCCCAACGTCTAGGTGTCTCGTAGTTAAGAAAAACTCACCGCGAGCCTCTTTATCAAAGGTAAAAGGCTTTATGCAAAAAACATAACCGCTATATCAATGACCACATGGACATACATAAGCGGTATCCACAGAAGCATACATGGTGTGTATGTGCTCAATATATGCATTAAAATGACACTAAAAGGCTGAATGCACAGCCTAAAAACTAGCCAACAACACCTGCAAGTGTTTGTCAACTCTGATGTTTTAGGCTCAAAAAACCTGCATAAATTTGGAGCGACTACTCGCACCAAAACTGAAAACCTTTTGAGAAACCTGTAGTTTTACAAGCGAGGCTGAAAACGTACCCCTGAAGGTTGATATTGATTGTCAAAGAAGTACAAAGAACATTCTTCTTGATGTTCTTGGACCTATCTGAAGAGAACAATGTGTGAAAGTACTCCAAAATGGCTCCAAAAAACACCCCAAAAATGCTTCAAAAATAGGCTTTGAAAGCAAAGAATGAAGCTTTGAGGGACCAAAACATGTTCAAGGTAATGCTAACCTTAGTATTTCCCCTTCTTCAGATACCACAAGAGTGTAGCTTAGTGGCAAGAGATTGCCACCGTTAAGCGAGCTCCGGGGGGAACAGTACTCAGATGGGTGACCTCCTGCGAAGTGCCGAGAACCTCTATCTTCCTTGATCATTGAGGTCCTCCCTCGCCTGCAGCCAACGGTGCCAATGGTGACTTCGGTGACTCGGATGACAAGGTATGCCAAGGTCTATGCCTTGGTCGCCACCTTAGTCATAAGCCTTGGAGAAAAAAGGGGGGGTGCTTGCTTCGCTCACTTGTATATGTTTGGAACAAAAGGAAAAAATTGCATACACAAGGACTACAATAGTGCATTGAGAGGATGAAATGAGCTTAGATTTAAATTTCAATGCCACGCAGTAAAGCTATTTTGAAGTCCTAATCACCCTGAGTATGCTCACTAGTTTTTGTTTGATTCTAAGACTGTGACTAGAGTGGTGTTGATGACATCCTAGATGAAGCAACGAACTACTCTAATAACAATTGTTGGAGTTTGAGTTCCACAAAGCACATGAATAGAACAAGGAAAAAGGAGAAGCTTGGAGCACAACACAACACTCTCAGTGAATTACCAAGTGAATGTATAAGAATAAGTAACATTTTAGGGTTATAGGTGTATATATAAGTCGATGGAAAAAAACCTCCTAAAGAGGGAAAATTGTCCGAACGGCCCTAAGGGCATTCACACACATCACCACTGAAATATATCAACAATGTTTTTTATCAATATCAGAGAGACTAACCACAATAGTATAGGAGAACCCCATGATGTAATTTTTGCCAAGAAGAATGTCACATTCGAGTTAACTATCAACATGCTTAGGAATTTAACTAAAGATGACAATAGAAAGCCTCAAACTCCTTGTAGACTTCCAAAATATCTTTGCCTATGATTGCAAAAATTTTCAAGGCCTTCACCCTCAATTTTATCAACATCAGATCTTATTGAAAGTGGATGCTATTCGTGTACCATAGCAGAGGTACAAATGAATACAAATTATGCTAACCTTCTTAAGGGAGAAATAGATAGATTGCTAAAAGTTGGATTCATAGTCCTTATTGAAAACTCAGAGTGGCTATCTCCTATAGTTATCATCCTAAAAAACAAGCATCTTAGAATCTATGGCAACTACCAAAAACTTAATGTTGTTACCATTGCTGATCCTTTTTCACTACCATTATTGGATAGAATGTTGTATGAGGTCATATGATGGGAAATGTATGCATTCATGGATGCATATAGTGGTTATAATCAAGTTCCTATTATGGAATGTAATATGCACATAACTACATTCATTAGCAACTAGGGAGTATATGTGTGCAAAGTGATGTGGTTTGAACATAGGAATGCACCTAGCAATTTCCACTGATGAATGCATTTTTTTCCCCTACCTTACAGATCTCTTAAAGATCTTTTCATGTGTTTTTTTAGATACAAGAATGCATGTCTATAGTATCTTCAACTCTGCCTTTAATGTTGTTGATCAATTCACCTTTGTTCAAATATTGCTAATTCATTTTTTGCCATTAGGTTTGATAATTGCTAGGCCTTGTAATATCTAAGGAAACTATTGAAGTGGATCTCGATAAGATCAAAATAATACAAGAGGATCCATCCCCCAACTCCCCTAAGGAAGTAGAGTGGTCTTGGAAATTTAGTAGGCCCATAACGAATACCAAAGGTCCATGGTTCCATAGGTCCAGGATCTACAACACAGATTCCAGCAATCTCCCAATATTGACAAAACATAAACATACCACATTTAATCATATCAACATGTGTAAAGTGTTACGTAAGCCACTGCTTACTCACACTATCATATATACAAATGTCAAATTACAATGTGGGAGCAACACTCTCAACCACTCTATGTGAACAGAAATAGATGGATGAGTGTATGTATAGAATTTACAAGAATATTCAGATGTAGGGATAGAAATCTGAATATGTATGAGATGTGTGACCTGATAGGTTGTAGAAGAGTGAATATGAGTGATAGAAAGAGGAAAGATCAGTGTGAAACTGATATTCAGCAAACCCTAATATGATTTTAGGCTATGGAAGACCCTAAATCAGATGTGTGTGTGAAAGATCACATACTTACAGAATTAGCATAGAATGCTAACATCTTGCTGTCAGAAATCCTCATACTCATATGAACACATCTTCTCTAACACCTCATCCGAATGCATGTAGCATGCACGTACTGGTTCTCCTTTAGATATGCCGAATAGGACTCCTCCTGATATGGATGCCACTGCCTCCATAAACTCCAAGTAGTACTTGTGTGCATAAAGAGAATATGTACTTGAATTCTTAACATAAGATGCAAATCTTATGTTAACCTCCATCCAATGTCTTTGATGTACACCGAAATCTTCATGTAGAAGATAATCTTCAAATACATCATGTAGATGGCTGATCCAGACCACCAAGCTGTTGATAGGTAAGTCTTCTCGATAAGCAAGAGTGTGAGCACACTCTTTTTCGAGAAAAACTCTATAGCTGCTCCTCAACCCCTTAAAGTGCACCATGGCTGCCCCATGTGTGCTAGAGCACCACCTCTACTGAGGGACCAAAGTTGGCATTGCAATTGGTGTAGGATATCTCACAAGGTGACCCAAGGACTCTCTTTTATAGCCTTCCAAAGCTCTTGCAAAAAACTCACATAATAAAGCTGATTTTCGTTCCCAAAAGCTAGATCGCATGTTTTTAGCTTTATTTTAAGTGAGTTTGCTTTATTTTAAAGTTGCTTTTAGCTAACTTTAAAAATAGATTCTTGAACTACTTTTTTACACTTCTGACTACCTGATGAATGATCTAAAAACATTTTTATGATCCTCATGCCGAGAGCTATCATATGAGGTCAAAACCCTACATCAACAGAAAATTAGGATTAGGGTTTTCTCCCAAATCTGATTTCTGATGACTGAATGTTATATACCATTGGAAAGATCTCTTCAAGCTCTACAAGATAGGCTCATAAAAAATTTACCCATTTTTGTACCAAAAATGAGTATCAAAATTAGGGTTTATGCCCCAAATGGATTTTGGACTGATGTGACATTCTTTTCCAACAATCCCCCCAGCAATGTTATATTGGTACAAACTGAACTGGATATGTAACTCCATTCATCTGCAAACTATCATAAACTTTAAACTTGTACTCTCGAATTGACCTTCAAACCTTTTCTTCAAAAGTCTTCTTCAAAACTGAATTTGACTTTCTTCAAACTTCAAAAAACTGAATTTGCTGAATATGAACCATAATACCTGAGAAAATATGCAAACTAGGTATCCAATAGTGCACACATCAAGAAATCACTGGTTGAGTACAACATATGTAGCATGTACTGACTCTGAACGTGCTATCTCCTGTCTTCTCAAACCTATAAGCATACACTAGGATCCACATATTTGCATTTACCTTACAAAAGGTTTCTCAATGTAATTCTGCTCTGTCATGTAAATACACTAAAGAAAATCAAAAACTGAATCCTAGGACTTGTGACTCACAACTCACAACTTAGTGTATTATGAACACTAGCTAGTTCATCTCTCACTGTACTTAAATCAACTCAACTTATGAGTCTCACCAAAATCATATCTATTGACTTACTTCTTCCAATGCTAAGAATTTTTGAAACAAAGGATAGACATTTGAATCATAAATACTCAAGATCTTCAAGATCATTCAAGATCTATCAAGATCTCTTTAACACAATACCTGTGTAGAATTTGCTCTTATCAAACCTTTATGATTGAATGTTTTATTTGCTACCTGAATGTCTCTAAGTGTCCATGCTTCTCACGTAAAGTTGTAAAACTTTTCTTTAACCAAATCCTTCCCAAGAATCTGCAACTCCTACTAGAACATAAGTGGACAAACTCTCACCTTGAGAACTCCAAAAGTTGCAATTTGATACTTCATCTTTTCATATTCTACCCGTGTGAAATGTGATCGTATCTCCTTGAATTTCTTTTGGCTAACTTCACTTCTCAATCAAGTGATAGGATTTGATGGAACACCTTTTTTTCGAATACAAGCATGTATCCAAAAGTCAAGACAAACATAGAAAGTCGATTCTTCAACTGATTGGTATAACACAAAATCTGAATTTTCCTGAATTTTCCAAATTTTTGAATTTTCTCAAAATATTAAAATTTTTGAAATTTTCTGAAAATACTAAGCTTTTTGAAAATACTGAAATTTCATAATTTTCCTGCAAATTCTAAAATTCTAAATTTTTGGAAAACATTGAAATTCTAAAAATACTGATTTTTTTGAATTTTTATGTTGAAAAACTCTGAATTTTTTGAATTTACAGATTATATAGAATACGAGGTACCTTTTCCAAACAAAAACCTCACTCCAAGTCTTCAACATCTGCCACAAATACTCTTTTACCTCAAGAGTTAGGTAAAGAAGAAATATACTTCTCTCCAACTTGTCATATACCAAGTAGCTCTGAATTGACACTCCAAGAATTGTTTGAGGGAACATATAAGCTACCTGCTCAAAAATCTTCAACTAAAACATAACTCATAGACATATGAGTCATAACATATAAGTTGTTTTAGATATTTGTTGCTTTCCTTTCTCTCAATGCAATTCTTTGTCAAAAACCTACTAAAACATGATCAAGTATAATGCAAAACAAGAAACTACTTCTTCTTTAAACTATCTTCTTCACAAGATGTTCTCATAGACTTGTCTTTGGGTGTAGAGGATAAAGTAGGAAAAGTATATGGAAAATATAAGAGAAAAGGAAGTCTTACTTTCCCTTTGGAATTGTTGGAATTTCTTCTTCTACATCTTTCTTCCACCCGATGATGATGTCAACATCTTCAAACTTCTCTTCCATACCTTTTGTTCTCTTCATCTTGAAGTACCAAGCACTCTTAACTTCTTCAAATGAATTTTTCTCTTCCTCTAGTGCTAAGAGTAAGAGATAGAACAAACATGGTATATAAATGGAAGTGAACATAGAATTATGTTTTAACATCTTCTCATATCTCTGAATCAAAATTCTGCTTCAACTGTGACTGATATGACTGAATTCACCAATCTTTTGGCTGAATACTGAATTACCTCTCTAGTGTACCTATATCAAATTCTGTACCTAGATAAAAAACTTGCAACCAACTTACAACACAAGGTTGGATGAAAACAAAACTCATCTCATCTTCAAATTTGTCTTCTTAGATAAGCTTTCTTGCCATGAAAGAGATATATCAAAACTATCAAGAACCACTACAAGAAAAAGGGGGGCATAGCGACGCCCCCGAATTGGAAAAAAAACGGGTACCGTCACTTATGTGACGCTGTCGTCGCATAAGCGACGGTACAATTTTTGATTTTTTTTTTCCCCGACCTTCGTCGCTTATGCGACGCTAAATTCAGAGCGTCGCAAATCTCCTTGCTGGCTAGCGATGGGATTAGCGACGTTGGCAAACTGCAGAGCGTCGCGACACTCTGGAATGTAAAGAAAAAAATTTCATTTCTCCGGGCACATTTGTGCCGGGATTTGGACGCGAGCAAGAAGAGACCGAGAGAGAGAGAGAGAGAGAGAGAGAGAGAGAGAGAGAGAGAGAGAGAGAGAGAGAGAGAGAGAGAGAGAGAGAGAGAGAGAGAGAGAGAGAGAGAGAGAGAGAGAGAGAGAGAGAGAGAGAGAGAGAGAGAGAGAGAGAGAGAGAGAGAGAGAGAGAGAGAGAGAGAGAGCCGCATCTACCAACAACAAGGTATGCGTACACACACAATTTACACACACATACATATGCATACACACACATATACACACATAGACACACACACACATACACATAGACACACACACACACACATACACACAAATACACACACATATACACACATACACAAATAATGTTGCATACACACATGCACACATAATGCATACACATGCACACACATATACACATACATATACACACACATACACACATACACAGACACATACACACACACATACACACACACATACACACACACATACACACACACACATACACACACATATACACACATACACACACATAGAGAGACATGCACACACATACACATACATGCATACATAATGCATATGCATATGCGCACATCCATACATACTTACATGCATACACACACATATGCATACATAATGCATATGCATATGCGTACATACATACATACTTACATGCATACACACACATATGCATGCATATTCACATGCATACATACACATACATAATGCATATGCATACATAATGCACATGCATACATACACATACATAATGCATACACACACATATGCATACATAATGCATACACACACATGGACACACATATGCATACATACATGCATACACATACACACATAGATACATACACACACATAGACACATACACACACATAAACACATACACACTCATAGACACACACACATACACATAGATGTGCACACAAATACACACATATACACACATAGACACATACACACATAATGATGCATTCACACACATACACATGCATACACACATAGACACACATATACACACACATCCAAACATACACACTCATAGACACACATAATGATGCATTCACACACATACACATGCATACACAAATAGACACACATATACACACACACATCCAAACATACACACTCATAGACACACATTCATACACACACACATCCAAACATACACACTCATAGACACACACACATACACATAGATGCGCACACACATACACACACATATACACACACATACACACATAGACACATACACACATAATGATGCATTCACACACATACACATGCATACACACATAGACACACATATACACACACACATACACATACACACACATATATGCATACACACACACATAGAGAGACATACACACACATACACATACATGCATACATAATGCATATGCATACATAATGCATATGCATACATAATGCATATGCATACATAATGCATATGCATACATACACATACATAATGCATACACACACATGCATACATAATGCATATACACACATACACAAACCTATGCATACATACATGCATACACATACACACATAGACACATACACACATAGACACATACACACACATAGACACATACACACACATAAACACATACACACTCATAGATGCGTAGTGACACATACACATAGACACACACACACACACATATACACAAACACATACACACATAGACACATACACACATACACACATAATGATGCATACACACACATACACATGCATACACATACATATGCATACATACATGCATACACATACACACATAGACACATACACACACATAGACACATACACACATAAACACATACACACTCATAGATACACACACATACACATAGACACACACACATACACACACATATACACACACATGCACACATAGACACATACACACATACACATGCATACACACACATACACATGCATACACACATGCATACACACATACAAACACATATACACACACATACACACACATATATGCATACACACATACACATAGAGAGACATACACACATAAACACATACATGCATACATATGCATACATATGCATATGCATATGCATACAATGTACATACATACTTACATGCATACATAATGCACATGCATAGATACATACACACACAAACAGACACATACACACATAGACACATACACACACATAAACACATACATACTCATAGATACACACACATACACATAGACACACACACATACACACACATATACACACACATACACACATAATGATGCATACACACACATACACATGCATACACACATACAGACACATGTACACACACATTCACACATATATATGGATACACACACGTAGAGAGACATACACACACACATACATGCATACATATTGCATATGCATATGCATACATATTGCATATGCATATGCATACATACATACTTACATGGATACATAATGCACATGCTTACATACACATACATAATGCATACACACACATATGCATACATAATGCATACACACACATACACACATATGCATACATAATGCATATGCATATGCATACATACATACTTACATGCATACATAATGCACATGCTTACATACACATACATAATGCATACACACACATATGCATACATAATGCATACACACACATACACACATATGCATACATACATGCACACACATACACACATACACACACATAGACACATACACACACATAGACACATACACACTCATAGACGCATAGCGACACATACACATAGACACATACACATACACACACACATATACACACACACAAACATACACACATAGACACATACACACATAATGATGCATACACACACATACATATGCATACACACACATATGCATACATACATGCATACACATACACACATAGACACATACACACACATAGATACATACATACACATAAACACATACACACTCATAGACACACACACATACACATAGACACACACACACATATACACACACATAAACACACACATACACACATAGACACATAGACACATAGACACATACACATATAGACACATACACACATACACACATAATGATGCATACACACATACACATGCATACATACATGCATACACATACACACATAGACACATACACACACATAGATACATACATACACATAAACACATACATACATGCATACATACATACATGCATACATACACATACATAATGCATACACACACATATGCATACATAATGTATACACACATATGCACACATAATGCATACACACACATACACACATATGCATACATACATGCATACACATACACACATAGGCACATACACACACATATACACATACACACACATAGACACATACACACTCATAGATGCATAGCGACACATACACATAGACACATACACATACACACACACATATACACACACACACACACACAAACATACAGACATAGAAACATACACACATAATGATGCATACACACACATACACATACATACACACACACATATACACACACACATATACTCACACACATATACACACACAGACACACATAGACACATAATGATGCATACACACACATACACATGCATACACACATATACACACACATACACGCACATACATACACACACATGTATACATACACATACTTAATGCATACACACTTACATATGTACACGTGTATATATTGATTTCTAACCATTTTGTTTTATATGTTAGGTATTATGGATCCCAGTAGAGAGAGAAAGGTGAAACTCACTCTCATAAAAAGTCTTATGAGAGCAAGAGTTCTGTCTGATACTCTAGGGGCCATAATGCGTGATTAATCAGAGATGTCTGATGAGGAGCTGGATTATACGATCCAGATGCTTACCTAGCGATCAGACGAGGGCTCTTCTGCGGCTCCACATGCAGGAAGAGAGCTATCTGCTCATAGGTATGTTTTTTTTTCATAAACGTTTTTAATGATATTATAACACATATTTTTATTTATTTCTATCTATCTATTTTCAAGGCACCTATACCACCTCCAAATCGTGATAGCAGAGCAGAGTTGCCTATGAGGACATGCATAGGCACCTTAGGACTAGAGTGCGACATAGAGCCAGAGGGGAACATTGTGTACATAGGGAATGGATTGGAGTTCAAGAGAAGAATGCGGGCACTATGCGACTCTTACCTGCGCTTTGTCCACTTACCGTGGAAGTAAGTAAAAGTTTTACATATAAATTGAAATAAATATCTTATGTTTTATTTACATTATGTTTTTTGTTTTTGTAGTGAGCATGATGAGAGGGATAAAAAATACGTACTTAGTTCACTTGAGACAGAGTTTGGGACAGGATGGTTGCTTAAGTGGTGTCTAAAAGAGATGCAGACACTTATGGCTCATCGTCGCGATAATGCACGGTATGCACTGCTTTTATGTATATATATGTGGATATGAGTATGTGTGTTTATGTATGTATGTATGTATATGAGAGAGAGAGAGAGAGAGAGAGAGAGAGAGAGAGAGAGAGAGATAGAGAGAGAGAGAGAGAGAGAGAGAGAGAGAGAGAGAGAGAGAGAAGAGTGAGACTAGAGGTATAAATACACGCATACACACACATATACATCATACATGCACATTTACACACATATACATATACATGCACATTTATACATACACACACATACATGCACATTTTTACACACACATACACATGCAATGTTACACACATATAATGAATACACATAGACACATGCACATACTCACACACGTACACATACTCACATACACATATACATGCATAATCATATGTACACACACATAGACTCATATAATCATATTTACATGCATATATACATATACACATGCATATATACACACACAACACATGCTTATGCACATATAGATACACATACATACACAACACATGCATACGCATAAATAAATAAATAAATAAATAAATAAATCCTATTTCAAAAATCCTAGATTGAAAACACTAATTTTGATATTAGGGTTTTAAAATCCCTAATTTAAAAACTCTAATTCAACCTTTTAGCCATATGTTTGAAGTATATGTACACCTCCGACGTCCTACTAGAGAGATGTCTCTCCTCCCAACCTTATGCCTCTATATATAGCTACTCGAATCAACGAGGATCATAATATATGTAAAGATATATACACATCATGTAGATAGGATACATAAATACAAAATGGAGTAGATATATTATGCATCACACATACATGCCTAAATGCACACATAAATATATATAGAATCAATATGCTGGAAAGCAACACTATCATGAGGAATTCTGATTATTCCATCAGTACTTTTGTGATCATGTCCCCAAGTCAAAAGCTTTGATAATTCGAGGCTTTGAAACATATGTCTAATCCGTGGAGCCAATGGAAAATGTCTCAATACCTTTTTTGGGATTTTACCTTCTTCACCCTTATATCGAGGAGATTGACAATTGGGACATGTCAAAGAGTCTGCATATTCACCTCTATATAAAATACAATCATTATGACATGCATGTATACATTGATAATCTATACCAAGATTGTTGATTATCTTCTTCATTTCATCATGTGAGGTAGGAAGAATATTCTGACTTGGTAAAAACTTTTCAGATA
Source organism: Ceratopteris richardii (assembly GCA_020310875.1). Taxonomy (NCBI): domain Eukaryota; kingdom Viridiplantae; phylum Streptophyta; class Polypodiopsida; order Polypodiales; family Pteridaceae; genus Ceratopteris; species Ceratopteris richardii. The sequence continues at coordinate 88,900,679 of CM035437.1, forward strand.
ATAACCTGTAACTTTATAAAAAAAAGATATATTAAAATAGGTAAATAAATAAATATACATATATACATGTAGGTTTTTATTCTTACTTTCGATAAGGTAAGAACAAGAACTTGAATTGAATGGACACTTTTTGTCCGCGCATCTTTTAAAACTATTAATGCATCTTTCAAAATATTCATGCAAAATTTGATTGTTTTGGATGGCAGGATACGATTGTTTGTTTTGGAGGATATGAAGTATGTACCTTCAATGAATGATTTGTCGATTCGCACATATGTTCAGTTTGAAAGTGTGAGAAGCGGATTTATAATTGTTATTCAAAGAATTTGGCACTGTTTATAGGCCATACAATGGTGACCTGGATGAATCGCATGCATAGAGGTTACTCAAGATAGAGCAAGATTTCTGGGGTATGCAGTAAACCTCTTGCATGTCAATGATGAGCATCTGAACTTTAGGATACAAAGTGGAAATCATGGTGACTTGAGAGGATCACTTTTATACAGCTTATTCAAAGAACTACAGGTTTATGACATGCAAGAGGTTTATTGCATACCCTAGGAATCCTACTGCCACTAGTCCATTATAATCAGATTGCTCTATCTTGAGTAACCTCTGTGCATGGGATTCATCCAGGTCACCATTGTATGGCCTATAAACAGTTCCAAATTCTTTGAATAACAATTGTAAATCCGCTTCTCACACTTTCAAACTGAACATATGTGTGAATTGACAAATCATTCAATGAAGGTACATACTTCATATCCTCCAAAACAAACAATCGTATCATGCCATCCAAACAATCAAATTTTTTGTGAATATTTTGAAAGATGCATTAATAGTTTTAAAAGATGCACGGACAAAAAGTGTCCATTCAATTCAAGTTCTTGTTCTTACCTTATCTAAAGTAAGAATAAAAACCTGCATGTATTTATATATATATATAGATTTATGCATATATATAAATAGATAGAAAATTGGAAATTATACCTTAATAGTGTCGAAACAGATACATTACTCCATCCAAAACAATTTTGAAGGTTGAGAATAAGTAAGCTCGCACTTAGTCGTGTCAAACGACTTCCTTCATATACATGCTTTAGACATTCCTCTCGAAGATATTTCTCATTTTTAGAAATATCAATGCTCTCACTGTCATTTTGATACCAATCCTCAATAAAATGTGCCATGCCATCATCTTCATCATTGTCACACAAATCTTGTACTTTATCGTCTTTTGAATATAGATCTTTCAACTTTGCATATTGCACAGGATTAGTTTTGCGTAGCCTCCTCATGGAAGCTTCTGATAAATGAGGTCTTACTGATAATTGTGAATGCTGTGGATGAATATCATCAACATCATACGTTGGAATCTACACATATAAATAAAACTCATTAGTATTCCATAAATGAATAAAAAGTAAACTTCAAATATAAAATTAAGTATATAACTTATTAAATATGGATATAAAATTTTTATTCTCTATAGTTAAAAGGTGCTCTTGGAGATCTACGCCATCCATAATTCACTAATAGTTCATCACCAACATGTAATGTAGTAATAGCATTGACAACTATGTATCTTGATACATCTCTACTCATGTATGGTGATTCATGAGTATTTTCACGCTCCTCAAATGTGAAATTAATCCTTGAACTATTATGTAACCCTCGACTACTATTTATTAAACCTGCTATATTTCCATGTGTGTAAGGTCTTCGATCAATATATAATCTTTCATTTTTTGCATGTAAAATCCTTCTACTAGTAAGGGATGCTGCGTTCAAGCATATTCCATAAGTACTCATGCTTTGAACATAACGTGAAAGTCGATGCCAATCTCCCCATCCATATATAGGACCACAAAATGACATAAGAGTGACTTCAGAGTTCGGAGGCACATACAAATCCTCTACAATAAAGAGACCACGACCAGCATTAGTAATAGTGGATGGAGCAATCATATAGCGATTACCCCAAAAGTTGAAAACCTCTCCATCTAAAGGAAATGGTCCTCTATTCCATCCTCCATATCTTCTTCTATCATATGTTTGTACTAAAAAACGATCACGAGCTGGCAATGGATAATCTCCAACCGTTTCATTCTCTAAACCAGGAGGTAGAGGATTTCTAGAAACCTTTGCTTGTAATTGATGAACAGCAAGTCCATGACGTGTACGAGGTATATTAACATTATGAGAAAAATCATCATCATCATCATCATCGAGCAAGTATTCCTGTATATCAACAATAATTTGATTTTATATATGGTTTTTAAATAAAATAATGACATTAATATACATAGAAAAATACATACCCAAGCATTATCACGTTGACTAGGTGATGGTGCACGCTCAAAAGTACCATACTCTGCCTCATGTTCAATACATTCCAATCGCGGTCTTTGATACGTGCCATAACAAGAGTTACACCAACATATAATATGCTCTTCATAGTAAAATTCATCATAATTCCTATCGGAGGACACATGTGAAGTCGTTGCATGGGTAGGAGGTGGTGGAGTACCCTCTGATTGATCAGAATCTGCACATAATAAGAAACAAAAAAAAATATAAGTTATGTATCCATCAAATATATTTAAAATTAGATATTTGATATACTTATAGTATAAAGTTGTTGCATGATGAGGAGACGGTGGTGGAGTTCCATCTGATTGATCAGAATCTACAAATAATGGTATTTGATATTAATAATCTGATTATCTACATACACAAAAAATTCACATATACATATTTACACATACACACATATTCACATATACACATTTACACATACACACATATTCACATATACACAACTACACATTATTGTGAGATAAATGCATGTATTTTGTATGAATGAGTGTATATGCATGCATGTGTGTGTACGCATATATGTGGATATGTATATGTGTGTTTATGTTATATGTATGTATATGTGTATATGTATACATATATGTATGCGTATATGTTTGCATGTATATGTGTATGTGTATGTGTGTATATATTTGTATGTATTCTGATTTTTTTTTGTTTGAAATTAAATTAACAGGAGATATTGTATGGTCGAAAAAAATAAGAGGCGAGCTAACATACCACCTGAGACGTGGCATTTTTTTCTTAGACAGCTACGTCTTCAAGAGTCATTTTCTCAGCAGAAGGTACATAAATTAATACTTTATATTAATAATTTTTATATATTTTAGTTATTTATTAGATTTAATTTATGTATTTTTTTTCTTGAATAAACAGGCTGCTGCAAAGAAGAGAGTGGAGTCCGGCCACACATCGCACCTAGGCCAAATGGGCCATAATGGTTTTGTAGCTACGTTTGTAAGTATATGTGTTATTGTGAGTATATTTTTTATTTTAGTTAAAATGCAAGCAACTAATGTTTTTTATTTGTTTCATTGCAGCGGAAGGATTATGGCCGATATCCTACGAAACATGAGATCGAGTATGCTACACATTTTGGATATCGGCGTATGGGCGAGTATATGCAAGATCATCCTGATGCCTTTGTGAGTATTTTTAAATTTTATATAATTATTTTGTTTTTATGAATGGTTTAATTATTTTATTTATTTATGTTTTTTATATGTAATACAAGAGTATTATGGAGAGACAAATATGGATGAGGTGGAGAGACAGACACAGGAGGGACGATCTCGATCGTCACAGGGTGATCATGACGATGAGGATGAGGAAGATCAAGATGATCATGATATTGCTGCTGATGATGATGATCATGATGATGACGATTAGGATTTTAGTTGATTATGACATTGGATTATATGTATTTACCTTGATATATATATATATATATATATATATATATATATATATATATATTATCTATATATTTTTCATTTCAGTTATGTTTTGAATTGTGTGTATGGTATTAAGTAATGAAGAGTTTTGTTCTATTGATTGTTATTATTGTTTATATTAAGCATGTATTTTAATACTTTAATTATGTATGTGTGTGTATATGTATGTATGTGCATGTGTATGTGTGTGTATATGTATGTATGTGCATGTGCATGTATAAGTGTACATGTGTGTATGAGTATGTGCATATGCATGTGTATGTACGCATGTGTATATGTATATGCATGTATATGTATAACTCTATGTGTATATGTGTGTATGTGCATGTATATGTGTATATGTAGGTATGTGCATGTGTGTGCATGTGTATATGTGTTTTAATACTTTAATTATATAATTCATTCATATGTGTGTACTTAAGTGTATATGTATGTGTGTGTATATGTATGTATGTGCATGTGTATGTATCTGTATATGTATGTATGTGCATGTGCATGTATAAGTGTATATGTATATATGCGTATGTGCATGTGCATGTGTATGTGTGTGTATATGTATATGCATGTATATGTATAACTCTATGTGTATGTGTGTGTATGTGCATGTATATGTGTATATGTAGGTATGTGCATTTGTGTGTGCATGTGTATATGTGTTTTAATACTTTAATTATATAATTCATTCATATGTGTGTACCTAAGTGTATATGTATGTGTGTGTATATTATGTATGTATGTGCATGTGTATGTGTGTGTATATGTATGTATGTGCATGTGCATGTATAAGTGTATATGTATGTATCAATATGTTCATGTTCTTGTGTATGTGTGTGTATATGTATATGCATGTATATGTATAACTCTATGTGTATGTGTGTGTATGTGCATGTATATGTGTATATGTAGGTATGTGCATGTGTGTGTGCATGTGTATATGTGTTTTAATACTTTAATTATATAATTCATTCATATGTGTGTACTTAAGAGTATATGTATGTGTGTGTATATGTATGTATGTGCATGTGTATGTGCGTGTATATGTATGTATATATGTGCATGTGCATGTATAAGTGTATATGTGTGTATGAGTATGTGCATGTTCTTGTGTATGTGTGTGTATATGTATATGCATGTATATGTATGTGTGTGTATACGTATATGCATGTATATGTATATGTGTGTATATGTATATGTATATGTGTATATGTATATGCATGTGTATGTATATGCATGTGTATATGTATGAAACATGCATGTGTATGTGGATGCATTTCCATTTGCATCCATGTGCATGCATGTGAATGCGCATGCATGTGGTTGTGCATATACATGTATTTGCATATATGTTAATGTGTCTATGTATATACACACACACACACACACACACACACACACACACACACACACACACACATATATATATATATATATATATATATATATATATATGCAATAATGCATGCATGTAAGTCTTTTTATGTGGTTGTAGGAATGTTTGTGCATATGCATGTGTATAGTGTGTATGTCTAAGTGTATTTGCACATGTATCTGTGTGTATATATGTGTGTGTATGTGCATGTGTATATGTGTGAAAGTGCATCTTCATCATGTATAAGTGTATAAGTGCATATCAATAAGTGTGAGTATGCGATGTAATGAAAATAAAACAATTCAAATGATCTACAAAGAATAGAAATTGTACTTACAATTGCTTGGTTAGCTTCTTGAATAAGCTGCAATAAACAGAGAAAGGAGAGAGAGAGAGAGAGAGAGAGAGAGAGAGAGAGAGAGAGAGAGAGAGAGAGAGAGAGAATTCAAAGAGAGAAAGATGTAGAAAGAGAGAAACAGAGACAGAGGGAAACAATAAGAGAGAGCTTAGGCAAAACAACAATTCTGCATATACTTGCTTCAGCTCATAAGCGCTGCGCAATTACGAACGTTGGAGAGATCTTCGATGGGATGCATGAAAATGCCGATTGAAGAGCCTCCAACGTTTTAATTTTTGTCCTTCAACAGACCGTCGTATAAGCGATGCTTTTTGTCATCGCATAAGCGACATTTGTAGCATTGCTTATGCGACGACAACCATCGTCGCCTATGCGATGCAGAAAAGCGTCGCTTTTAAAAATCGTTGTTTTAGCAACGCTCTATGGGAGCATCGCATTCCCGTCGCGTCACAGGTCGCAAAAACCGTTGTGTTATGCATCATTTAATCGACAGTCTGCGCATGACGCTAATTACGATGCATGTTGCAATTTTATAGCGACGAAATTCTGTCGCCTTAACCGTCGCTATACGCCCGTATTCCTTGTAGTGAACAACCTCTAGATACCTGTTTTGATGTAGCTAATGATTTTACTTTCAAAATAATGTAAGTGTTTGAAAGCACTTCTTCAATCATCAAATCTCTTCATAATGCTCTTCTAAGATATGACCTGCAAATGACAATCTGATAGTAGAAACGAATACCTGTGATTTGATGTTGATCTGGTTCCTTCATCTTCTCCAAACCATTGTTTTTCCTTGAATTTGAAGTAGCCTTCTCTTCATTATATTGGTTATAAAAATTCTAATTATTTTGGTTATGTAGACAATCGTAAGTCTACATCAAGATACATTTTTCATTTTGTTGGAGGTGCTATCTCTTGGAAATATGATCTTCAAGAATGTGCAGTTGTTTCCACTACAAAAGCAAAGTATGCTGTAGTAAGTAAGGCATGTAAGGAAGCATTGTGGCTTTCCATCTTGCTTCTGATATAGGTTTACTTCAGCATGTACCTTGTTTGCTCATCGATAGTCAAAGTGCCATTGCATTGGCTAAGAATCCACTCTACCATGCAAAGAGTAAGCACATTGAGGTGCAATATTAGTTCATTAGAGACTGCTTAGCCATTGAGCGCATTATTCTTGAGAAGGTTCATACTCAAGATAATGTTGTAGATGCTTTGACTAAAGTTCTACTACACGATTGCTTTTGACACTATTGTCACTTGATGGGGGTTACTTGATCCATGATCTTACACAATTAATTGTATATTATGTAACATGCCCATCACGTGGGAGCTATAGTTTGTATACTTAGGTATTATTTAACCTTCTTTATTTTTCTCCCATAGAGACTTTGGCCATATTGGCCTTTAATGGGAGATAGTTACCGTTAGTGTCCATGTGAAAAGCCAATTGGCCGTCAGACACTTTTATATATATTCTGTAATAAAACATATTGTCACTTGGTCATCCATAGACTGTAACTTTGACCACATTTGTAACACCCAAGAAATCTGTGTTCGTGCTCTCTGTTTACTATGTTCTCTACGTATTTTGTAGGCTCTATGCAGAGTACTCTGTGTGACATCTGGATCTAAGTATTTGGCATTGAGGGTATCATTGTGGAGCTCTCAAGAATGAGAGACCATTGAGATGCATCGCTATCAAAATACTTCAGTAAGACTTCATCAACAAAAATCAACTATTCCTTCAAATCTTTCATCTTTGTCAAAAAACTATGCATAGAATCTCCTCCATTCATATGCTCACTCTCGAACTATTTTTGAAAGTAAGCAACACGTGCGTGATTTCTTGCCTAATATGAAGTGGTAAGTGTATCCAAAACATCATTTGTTGTTTCACAAGAGTGAATGTGAGGGATCATGACATGTTTGAAATGCAAAGCTATGAATGCATGTGCTTGAGCATCTCCGCCATCCCATATGGCAGTAGGAACCACAACACGAATAGGAATTTGAAGATCATCATCTTCAATACCATATTCATCACCTTCAATAATTGTATTTACAGGTGTAACATGACATTTTTCAACACCTCACACAATATTCCATAGCCCTTTTGCTACCGATTCATGATGCATCATATATGTCTGTGCCAATGTGTAATTAGTACCACCCAACTTATCCTCAACAACCAACATATGGGATACATCATTGCTTTCATCCATGGCTAGGGACTAAATAACCTAATGTAGAAAAATGATTGTATCTCAATAAATTGATAAAAACACCCTATCGCGATTTGCTAATCCTATAGTAGACTTCGAGATGCTTGTACTAGAAAACTAAAACCTATATATATGTTTGGCACAAAAGAAAAAAATCTCCTACACCATTTTGGTATTGCATTTGGAAGCTAAAATGAGCTTAGAATAAAACTTTGACATGATAGCACGAAGTGGTTTTGAACTCTAAATGGCCTTGAGTATGCTCACCAATTCTTGTGTGATTTTGAGACTGTGATTGAAGGGATGTTGATGATGCCCTGGATGAAGCGAAGACCTTCTCAAGACGGCCACCATAGCATCATGACTGGCATGAGAAAGCCATCATCCCTCAAACGCAAGCTCCATCACTGCCTTCATCATCATTCAAAAAAGCTGGTTGTGCGACCATGCACTTCTCCTTGCCTTTACGGTTTTAAAGTCGAATCATCACTGAGCCTTAACTACTTAAAGCGTTCTTGGATTTGTTGGAGAAGCTCATGTTTCTGCATGATAGTCATTCAGTGCGCTGATGTATGCGTCGTAAACAGTCACAAAAAAGAACAAAAGATCTACACGTAATGCAATGCTGGTTCACTTTTGTCTTAATAACAATTGAGAAGCATAATATGATGTCGCTTTCCAATCTGCCCAAAACAGACTCATTTCGACCGGTTGTTTGTTTTGTCATTATGTGTGGATACCATTCTAGTTTGAGTAAGGACATGATATCTTTCTCTCTCTCTCTGTGCAGATTGACATATGCCCTTCTCCATTCAGCTACGACAAACTGTATCTAGACACTCTGTTTGGGTAACAGAATGCTTATGGCATAATTCTAGGTACGCAGCCCTCGGCTGTGCAGGTGAACTTACTGAGAGAGAGAGAGAGAGAGAGAGAGAGAGAGAGAGAGAGAGAGAGAGCACGGACAATTTAACTACACAGACCCAGACACAGAAAATTCTTCGTTCTGATCTGGCGCTTACAGACCTGACAAGAATGCTGGCAGAGTTGGCCAGAGAGCGCAATTGGGAGAGCTTCCACAGCCCCAGAAACCTTCTATTAGCTCTTGTATTACATTCTTATCTCTAGAACATTGTGTATATCTATATGTTTCTGGAGGAAGTGAGGGAAGCATACTATACGGAGAATGTAAAGAAATATATACAGACTGAAAGAAAACCAGTTCTTCTCCTGTATAACTGTTCGCTTCCTCTATTTTCTGCGTCATTGTTGTGTGAGTCTGGAGCATGATCTCCCATAAAGAGTAGATTGAAAGGCAAGTGTAAACATTCTGCTCATTGTAAAACATGGGTTCTGGATGCTGCAGGTTGGTGAGGTGGGGGAACTGTCAGAAATATTTTAGTGGAGAGGCGAGGTACCGCCAGGATTGCCTGATTGGAGTGCGGACGAGAAAGAGCATTTAGAGGAGGAGTTGTCGGACGTTCTCCTGTATTTGGTCCGTCTGGCGGACGTGTGCAATATAGATCTTGGTGAAGCGGCGCTGGAAAAACTGAGGAAGAACGCTTCGAAGTACCCTGTTGATGCAACGAAGAGGAGTTATGGTAGTTAGCTGACAGCTTTCGACAATGATGCTGGAAAGACAACGGCAGATACTAATCGTAGACTGCCAATCGCTTGACGATGTCCGACAGATATACACACTATATTATAGATATGTTTTGCTGCTATATGCATGAGTGCTACATTCGAGATAGACAGCTTATTAAGCATTGAATCGCTTTGCATTGTGCAGACTTCAAGCCCCGGCTCCTCCTCTTCTCTTTTGCTGTTTCGATGTTTCTTTGTATTTAATTCGTGATTTACTACGTACTGAGTTTCCTACAAAGCGCAGCATTTCGGCGATACTAAGTTCTTTGGATTTCGATAATTGCACAGACTCAGCGATATGTTTGTTTTCTGGGATCTTCCATCGCCGTCCTCTGTGTCTATCTCCTTCTTTGCGTACTTAGCTGCATATATTATTATCTCTGCTGGAGTGCTAACGATAGGAGTCATCAGGGCCTCTTGAACCTCTTTACATTTGGTAGAAACCACGAACACAGGCTTGAAGCTACGAGCTGGTTGCCACGTGAATTTATCTCTTGTCGTTTTTTCTTCATATGACATGAAAGCTAGCATGGCTTCATCATATGGGGCTGAACAGTTCCATCTGGAAAAGCCATTACAAGTTTCGAATCTATATATATATATATATATATATATATATATATATATATATATATATATATATATTATATATATATATATATATATATATATAACTCTAAGTATAAGTAGTTCATCATAATTACCGTAATCTTATATCAAACTCTTTACATCTCATGTGCATGACTACGATGTTGAAATCCCAAGATGTTTTATATGGCTCTCTCTCTTTTTTAGGGAAGAGGACATCTTGCATTGATTCCTCAACAAAAACCAAACCTTTCCAGACATCAATGATAGTCCTGAGGATGGACCTCTTCTTATGATCTTTTTTTTATCCTCACGGATCAAGTGTCAAAGGTGACATGTAATACGGTTCGCAAAGACCTTTGCCAAGATCTTGTAACCCAGTTTGTAGCATCGTAATTGGCCGCCAATTTTCACTTCTATTTTTGCTTCCTTTTTTATGAATGAACTTGATGACATCCTCATTGAGAGAGTTGGGAAGCATGCCAAAAGAAATAGCCTCTTACCACACCAAACATAATGGAGTGTCCGCTACATGCTTGAAGCTCTTAAAGAACTCATTAGTAAGGCCATCCAACATCGGATTCTTGCCATTACTCAAGGAATCAATTACTGAAGTATTTCAATGGCGATTCCCACAGTGCGCTTTCCTTCTCGAGAGCTCCACGATGATATCCTCAGAGTAGAAGACTGAGCTCCTTGGGCTTGCACACGGTACTCCACACAGAGGCTGTAGAATAGGAGAA
>CM035437.1:88921444-88981444 GCA_020310875.1 Ceratopteris richardii
AACAAGTTATCACTTGGATCTAAGGCTTATAAGTGGTGGATGAGCTTAAAGGTGGCTCAAAGAATCCCAAAAAACTTGGAATCAATTTGAAGAATTCTTCAAAAAAGAATTTATACCAGAAAATGAGGATGAAAGAAACTGGGAAGAATGGGACAAAGTCCTACAAAGAGCATGTCGCCTTTCTCTATATATTTCTCATTATCGAGAAATAGTACTTAAATTCCAAAACCTTGATGACTTTCATAAGGTAAGAAGTTTATCCGTAGTCTCGACAAGCAAGAAGTGCTCCAAAAAGTTTAGAACATGTTATTAAGTAGCACAGATCTATGAAGATCATCCTAAAACTAGAACACAACCACTTCACCTTGTTGGAGATAATAAAAAATTTAAACCGGGTAAAAGAAAACTAGGCACATTCAAAAAAGACGACTTTAACACCCCTAGACCTTCACAACCATGGATGAAAGCAATGATGTATCACATATGTTGGTTGTTGAGGATAAGTTGGATGGTACTTATTACACCGTTGCATAGAAATATATGATGCATCATGAATCGGTAGCAAAAGGGCTATGGAATATTGTGTAAGGGGTTAAAAAATGTCCTATTACACCAGTAAATACAATTACTGAAGGTGATAAATATGGTATTGAAGATGATGATGATCTTAAAATTCCTATTCCTATTGTGGTTCCTACTACCATATTGTAGAGTAACTTTGTTGGGATGGCGGAGATGCTCAAGCACATGCATTCATAGCTTTGCATTTCAAACATGTCATGATCCCTCACATTCACTCTTGTGAAACAACAAATGATGTTTGGGATACACTTACCACTTCATATTAGGCAAGAAATCACGCACGTGTTGCTTACTTTCAGAAATAGTTGGAGAGTGAGCATATGAATCGAGGAGATTCTATGCATAGTTTTTTGACAAAGATGAAAGATTTAAAGGAATAGTTGATTTTTGTTGATGAAGTCTTACTTTAGTATTTTGATAGCGATGCATCTCAATGGTTTCTCATTCTTGAGAGCTCCACAATGATACCCTCAATGCGAAATACTTAGATCTAGATGTCACACTGAGTACTCTGCATAAAGCCTACACAATACCTAGAGAACATAGTAAACACAGAGCAGGAACACAGATTTCTTGGGTGTTACAAATGTGGTCAGAGTTACAGTCTATGGATGACCAAGACACTAAATATTTTATTAAAGAATATATACAAAAGTGTCCGATGGCTATTTGGCTTTTCACATGGACACTAACGGTAACTATCTCCCATTAAAGGCCAATATGGCCAAAGTCTCCATGGGAGAAAAATAAAGAAGGTTAAAGAATACCTAAGTATATAAACTATAGCTCCCACATGATGGGCATGTTACATAATATACCAGTAATTGTGTAAGATCATGGATCAAGTAACCCCATCAAGTGACAATAGTGTCAAAAGCAATCGTGTAGTAGAGCTTTAGTCAAAGCATCTGCAACATTATCTTGAGTATGAACCTTCTCAAGAAATAATGCGCTCAATGGCTAAGCAGTCTCGATTGAACCGATATTGCACCTCAATGTGCTTACTCTTTGCATAGTAGAGTGGATTCTTAGCCAATGCAATGGCACTCTGACTATCGATGAGCAAACAAGGTACATGCTTAAGTAAACCTATATGAGAAGCAAGATGCAAAGCCACAATGCTTCCTTACATGCCTTACTTACTACAACATACTTTGCTTTTGTAGTGGAAATAACTCTACATGCTTGAAGATCATATTTCCAAGAGATAGCACCTTCAACAAAATGAAAAATGTACCTTGATGTAGACTTATGATTGTCTACATAACCAGAATAATTAGAATTTTTATAACCAATATAATGAATAGAAGGATACTTCAAATTCAAGGGAAAACAATGGTTTGGAGAAGATGAAGGAACTAGATCAACATCAAATCACAGGTATTTGTTTCTAATATCAGATTGTCATTTGCAGGTCATATCTTAGAAGAGCAGTTATGAAGAGATTTGAAGGATTGAAGAAGTGCTTTCAAAGACTTTCATTATTTTGAAAGTAAGAGCATTAGGTACATCAAAACAAGTATCTAGAGGTTGTTCTTGGGAGTTTTGATATATCTCTTTCTTGGCAAGAAAGCTTATCCAAGAAGACAAATTTGAAGATGAGATGAGTTTTGTTTTCAGCCAACCTTGTGTTGTAAGTTGGTTGCAAGTTTTTTATCTAGGTATAGAATTTGATCTAGGTACACTAGAGAGGTAATTCAGTATTCAGCCAAAAGATTGGTGAGTTCGGTCATATCAGTCACATTTGAAGTAGAATTTTGATTCAGAGATATGAGGAGATGTTAAAACATAATTCTATGTTCACTTCCATTTATATACCATGTTTGTTTTGTCTCTTACTCTTAGCACTTGAAGAAGAGAAAAATTCATTTGAAGAAGTTAAGAGTGGTTGCTACTTAAGAACTAAGAGAACAAAAGGTATGTGTTGTTTAAGTCAAGGGTTAGTGTTGATATATTTAGGTAGTGATGTGTGTGAACACACTAGGACCGCCGGGGCACTTTTTTCCCTCTTTAGGAGTTTTTTTCCCCCGGCTTGTAGATGCGCCTATTGCCCTAATGGGCTACTCATCTTTGTACATTCTCTAGTAATACATTCAATATTGTGTGTTTTTGCTCCACGCTTCTTCTTCCTCCTTGTGCTGTTTGCGTGCTTCTGCAGACATCTATCTCCAACAATTGGTATCAGAGCAGGTCATCGCTTCATGTAGGGCGTCGTCGACACTCCTCCGTTGCAGTCTCTGAACGCACTATCGCAGTGATTGTGTAGGCTATTTCGTCTTTTTGTGCCAAAGGTATATACCAGTTTCTGTTCGCCAGTTTAAGCGTCTAGAAGTCTGCTACAGGTCTAGCAGAACTCATCTAGGTAGTTCTGTTCAACTTTTTGAGATACAGTCGATTTTGTGCATCAAGCTATTTTAGTCACCGGCCATGGCTGAAAGCAGTGATGTATTGCGTATGTTGGCTATTGAGGATAAGTTGGATGGTACCAACTACCCATTATGGGCTTATATGATGCGACATGTATTGGTTGCAAAAGGGCTGTGGAACATTGTGCAAGGTGTTGAAAGATGTCCTGTTACACCTGTAACAACAGGTACTGCAAATACAGGTTCTGGAGCTGATGTAGATGGTGTCAAAGATTATATTCCGTAGATTCCTGTTCGTGCTACTGTTTCTATTGCACCTAGTGCAGAGCAGATTCGTTGGGATGGCAGAGATGCCCAGGCACATGCATTGATAGCTTGTCTGTCAAAGGTGCCATTATTCATCATATTCACTCTTGCAGAATAGCTAGGGATGCTTGGGATACACTAACCACATTGTACCAAGCTAGGAATGAGGCTCGTGTTGCTTACCTCCGAAAACAGTTGGAGAGTGAGCACATGAATGAAGGTGATTCTATGGACAGTTTCCTAATGAAGATCAAAGATTTGAAGGAACAATTGATTTTTGCTGATGAGGTTATACCAGATAGCTCACTTGTGCAGACCGTTCTGAATGGTCTTCCTGATTCATATCAGAGTTTTGCTTCTACTCTTCGGTTGATGATGAAAGGTTATCTGAATGCCTTATCATTTGAGGAGTTAGTCTTTGTTCTATTGCAGGAAGATCAGTCCAGGCAGAACAGGTCCATTATGCAAGTTGCAGATCAAGCTTTCCTGGCTAGTCAGAAGGGCAAAGGAAAATGGAGCTCTTCAACTAGTAAGCAAAAATCTGCTAATTCTGCATATTCGAAGAAGGAAGATAAAGATGAGAAGAAATCAAAAAAAGCAGAAATTGTTTTTGTAAGTACTGTAAAGGGAATGATCATATCATAAAGAATTGTCCAAAATTGACTGCTAAAGAGGCAAAGAAGAAAGAGGCTGGAATGGTTGTTGTAGAGGCCTCTACACCAAAAACAGAGTCTGCAAATATTGTGCAGGAAGAAGAATGGGCGTTTACTACTGTCTGTAGTTTTGACCCATCTTCTCATGAGCAGTGCATGTCTGTAGTAGACTTAGATGTTTGGTATTTTGACAGTGCGGCGCCCAAACATATTACCTCGCAGTGCACTTTCTTCTCTTCACTCGAGCCTGCCCCTACAGAGAATACTGTTACATGCGCCAATAACTCCTCTTATCCTGTTATGGGAGTTGGTAAGATCATTTTGACTACTGCTGATGGTAGTTCTTTCACTTTGTCAAATGCTTGATTTGTGCCAGGAATCAAAAAGAACATGTTATCAGTTTCTGCATTAGCCAAGATTGGCTTGGTTGTGAAATTTGTTGATGACAGGTGTAGAGTTCATGATCTATCAAATGGCGATGTGATTATTGCTTCTGGCATTTTATGTCGTGGACTGTATAAGCTCATAGACTATGAAAGATCTGTGAATGATTTGGCATGTGCAGTTCATGATTCTCAGACTATGTCAGATGCAAAGGTTTGGCATGCACACTTTGGTCATCTGAATTTTGCTAGTTTGCTACGCCTGCAGAAATCTGAAATGGTGTCATCTTTGCCCAAACTTGAGGCACCAGGAAACATGTTTGTGAGGGCTCTATTTTGGGCAAAATGCAGCGTTCATCCTTTCCAAAAGATGATTCAGTTCGGGCTACGCAGAAATTGCGGCTTGTACATAGTGATGTTTGTGGTCCTATGCAGACACCCTCTTTTGGAAATTACCTTTACTTCGTGACTTTCATTGATGATTTTTCCAGGCCTGCATGGGTATATCCACTCAAAGCAAAGTTCAAAATGTTTATGTGCTTCAAACAGTTTTTGGTTTTGGCTGAAAATTTATCAGGATGTAAAATGGGCACCCTCCGTTCTAATCGAGGGGGGGAATATATGTCTTCTCATTTAATGCATTTCTGGCTGAACGTGGGATAAAACACCGGTGTACAGTGTTGTATACACCTTAACAGAATGGAGTTGCTGATACAGTTATGAAAGTAAAGGCTATCGTCTGTATCATCCACAGACTAAACGGATTCTGGTTAGCCGTGATGTTGTCTTTGTGGAAGATGCTATTCATCCATTGCTTTCTTGTACTAAGGAGAGATTTGTTAGCTCCAAAGATATGTAGGATACTTTGATGCCTCTTTTTACAGGTGGACAGTTTAGTGCTGGTCCTAATGAGGCAACTTCTCAGCCTTTGCAGGTTTCATATGATGATGTAGATCATTCTATTTCTGATGCAGATTTACAGACTGGTGCAGACTTTGCGTGACAGCAAATTAGATGCACCTTTGTCATATCGTACTCGTTCAGGCTCTCATAGTGCCTCCTTTGCATCAGATTGCTATGCTATGGCTATATCTAGTCTCTGTGATGAGAATGAACTTATTTCTTTTGATGAAGCACAGAATTCAGAAAATTGGATAGCTGCTATGGAATATGAATATGATGCTATAATGAAGAATGGTACATGGTCTTTATGTGACTTGCCTCCTGGCAAGAACGCCATTGGCACTAAGTGGGTATACAAGCTGAAGTGTAAACCTGATGGTACAGTTGATAGGTATAAGGCTAGGCTTGTTGCAAAGGGTTATGCGCAAGAAAGAGGCATTGATTTTCATGAGACCTTTGCACCTACATGCCGTATGACTATTGTTCGGAGCATTTATGCACTTGCAGCCCATCATGGTTGGAATGTACATCAGTTGGACATTAAAACAACATTTCTGAATGGTGACTTGCATGAAGAAGTGTATGTTTTTCAGCCCCGTGGCTTTGTGCAGAAAGGGCATGAAAACCAGGTGTGCAGGTTAAAGAAGGCATTATATGGTTTAAAGCAAGCACCACATGCTTGGTATGAGAAGATACATGCCTATCTGGTTGCACATGGTTTTGAGAACAGTCCAATTGAAAGCACCTTATATATTAAGCATGCTAATGATGTGCTTCTGATCATTGTTGTCTATGTTGATGACATGCTGCTCACTGGTCCTATTGAGAAGCATATTGCTGATTTCAAGGCTGATTTGCATGCCTCATTTGAGATGTCTAATTTGGGGCATTTGCATCACTATTTGGGCATTCAGTTTATGCAAGTTGATGGTGGAATGGCTTTGTGTCAAATGAAATATATTGACACATTATTGCAGCGTTCTAGCCTTGAAGACTATAAGCCTATTGCCACTCCTATGGAGACACGTTTACGATTGAGTCTTCATGATGCTGGAGATGCATTTGATGTTGTTCTCTATCAGGAGGCTGTTGGATGCTTGATTTACTTATGCATTATGCGGCCAGATATTCAGTTTGTTGTCTCACAGATGAGCAGGTTTATGCATTGCCCAGGAGTCACGCATTGGAAGGCGGTTAAGCGCATCTTTCGCTACTTGAGTGGTACTCTGCTAATGGGGTTGTTTTATCCCAAGGGGGTTCACTACGGCCAGATTTGCATGCTTTTTCTAACTCAGATTGGGCTGGTTGCTATGACACTCGTGTGTCCACCAGTGGTTTTTGCTTCATGCTTGGTAGCTCATGTATATCTTGGTTGAGCAAGAAGCAGCCTACTGTGGCCACTTCGAGTTGTGAGGCTGAGTATAGGGCAGCTTTCACAGTGATTGTTGAGTGTGTGTGGCTCAGACGCCTTATGGCTGATTTGGGTGTTGGCCAGTCTTCTGCCACCACCATCTTCACTGACAATCAGAGCTCATTGGCAGTTGCGGAGAACCCTATGTTCCATGCTCGCACTAAGCACATTGAGGTGCATTATCACTATGTCAGGGAGAGGTTCTCTGCTGGGGAGATCAGCTTGGCATATATGCCTACGCAGGAGAACATAGCAGACCTTTTCACGAAGGCTCTGCCTACGGAGAAGTTTGAAGCTTTCCGCAAAGCTTTGGGCTTACTTCCTTTTGTGGAGTGGTTTCCACATAGCTTGGCACTTCCTTATACATGAGTGCCAGCTCCTTGTTCACCGCATCACTCCTAGGGGGGATTTCTTGATATATTTAGGTAGTGATGTGTGTGAACACACTAGGACCGCCTGGGCACTTTTTTCCCTCTTTAGGAGGTTTTTTTCCCCAGCTTTATACGCCTATTGCCCTAATGGGCTACTCATCTTTGTACATTCTCTAGTAATACATTCAGTATTGTGTGTCTCTGCTCCAAGCTTCTTCTTCCTCCTTGTGCTGTCCGCGTGCTTCCGTAGACATCTATCTCCAATAGTTAGACCCTCCAAAGGAACCTATGGTTCTGGATTTAACCCTTGAGGTTTTATTTCATAGAAGTCTCAAATTCAAGGGTTTTTTACCTTAGGAAATTAACCTAAGGGAATAAAACCTTAGTCTTGGGAAAAGCTTCTCCCAAGTGACACCTTGACCTGTACATGACTTCAATTGAAATAGAAGCCATGTGATTTCTCTTTGGAAAGTATCCACATGAAGGACATTGGAAAGGACACATGGCTAAAAACTAAAGCATGCAACTCTTGGACCTTTGGTATATATATGGGTGGGGTTGGATGGGTGGATACGTACTCACTCACTCTCTGGTAGATGCTACACTCTTGGAAGGAGTTTTCACAATAGTGGTATCAGAGCCAAGTTCTATTCAAGTACTTGTAGTGTTTTCTTGATTCATGTGCAGCCAATCTACTCGAGGCTATAGAAAAGTTCCAAATTCATCAGTAACTGCATCGTTATTTTTTTTAGTGGAAATTTGTGCCTACTCTGAGTTCTGCCACCAGAAGCCTAAAGATGGTTAGGTAAAAGCCCCAGTCACTCAATAGTCAAAGAATCTCGAGGAGCCCACGTGCGTAGTAAGTCCTCACCAACTCCAAAGTGTGCGTTTGAATTCTGTCGCTGCCGAGTAGAATCAGGAGCACTCGAGCCACAACAGTCGCATGCATTCTTTAATGCTCAGAGACTCAGAGTTTTGAACGTTGTCGACCTCGAGTTCTGCGCACACGAGCTCTTTTGTCCCTCTCTTTCTAAAGGATAACCGTCTGAGTGCCGCCGCCCGGAGTTTTATAGCCTGTGAGCATTTAATGATGGTACTTGAGTTGTAGATGGGTGAAGCCCCAACGACCAAAGGAGGACCCTCTAGCCGGCGACCCCGCTCATTTAAAGCTCTGTGCATCAAACTGACCACCTGATGTATGCATGCACGGATTTCAGAAAAGTGCATGGTTGACATTGAATAGGAGCATTGAACGGGATGCCCAAGACCCCTCTCTTTCTAACATATAGTCCACACATAGGGGGCCTGATTGGACCTACCTGAAGGGAGCATTTTCTACCCGCGTATGCCCAGGCGTTGCCCTTCCGCTCAGAGAGAGAGAGTGTTTCCATATTCACAAAAAAAAAGGAGGATGATATCTACAAAGAAGTTGCATACGAGGCTTGATCTCGTGACCTTGTAGTATTGAGGGGTTCCTATTATCCAACATAGCAAGGCACATTCAAAGAGGAGAGCTCCAACGAGGGTGGCATCCGAGGTTCGAGTTCTTGATGTCATAAGAGTAGCAATCTCCTCTATCCACAGGGCCAAGCGACTCTTGTAGGAGCTATAGCCAACGAGCATTTGATAGAAGTCCATCGTGTATGGAGTTCAAACCCACAACTTCATCATATAGAGAAGTCTGCTTATCCAATTAAGCAAGGGACTTCACACATCGACCGAAAGAACGAGCAACGGAGGACCAAAGATTGAAGAGCCTAAGAGAGTTCAACCGAGGCGGTCAAATAGCGAATCGTCCAAGGAGGCCCATGCCGACCTACAACTAGTAGCTGATATAAAAAAAAAAAATCGGGGAAGTACTGGATTTAATTATTCATCTATTTTCCTTTAGTATTAGAAACGGCATTTTCTTATTTTTAGTTGATTCCAAAGTATTCACTCAATTATGGGGGATTCATGTGCAAGTAACATGTTATTAGACATTCCTAGGCAGGAAGAGGATTATGCACCGCAGAAAGGGGGTAGACAAATAGATTACACTCACGGTCTTCCAGAGATAGGCCAAGAAGAAATGCAGAAATTAGATATTTATAAAGAGTTGAATGGTTTGGATGAAACAATGAATGATATCGAAGCGGATATGTTCATTGTTAAAGAAATCCAAACGAGATGGGTACCCTTCGTACTTCAATCAATTAAGTTCAAGGGAAGATGAAACAAATTCTTAATACGATTTGTTCATCCTTACCCTTACCTGCACAAAGGGGTTCCTTGTCTATTGGACCAAGGAACCCATCACCTAGTAAAAGAACTAATGCCCCTTTACCCTTGCATAGTAATGTATCTTTAAAAAATAAAGATAATGAAGTAAATCCTCCTCATACTGCCATGAAGTCTAGAAGGCTGTCTTTTGCAAAAGACTTAAAACCACCTCAATTATTAAGGGAAGATAAAGATCGAAGCAAAGATGCAGTCTTGACATTTTTAGAAGAATGGAAAGACTTGCATCAGTTGAAAAACACCCCTGAAGCTTATCAAGTCTTAGAAACAAGTTTATCACTTGGACCTAAGGCTTATAAGTGGTGGGTGAGCTTAAAGGATTCTCAGTAGTGCGCCATCTATTCTTTGCAGAATGTTGTTTGTACAGGGTCGCTCCCTCCAGCCTCTACCTGCCCAAGTGAATTCTAGCACCTAAAATCTGTGCTCGGGCGATGCATCTGCAAGGATGCCAACTTATGCTCTTCTTACATGCTATGCCATGTGCCTCAAGAAATGGCATGCACTACTCCACATGGGACCACAAAAAAAGGCGCAGGTTCCTCTCTTCCAACAACTACAACCCGTAAATAGTCCAAATGAATTTTCTCATTGGGCCTTATGATTGTAATCTCAACCGCGTCGGGCATATAACCTTTGCTTTAAGGACACAAGGGATCTCATGTACTTACTATGCCTACGTTCATCGCTACTTTCAATTAATTCAAACATCTCTTGCGAGACTAGGCCATAGGCCGAGCTTCCTTAAAAAATAATAATAATAATAATAGGGATATGCAAATAAATGAGTTCTCGCATACTAAATTTTGAGAGCGCTATGCAATTATGTTACATGTTTTGGCATAGGTTTTCATGATTGTACTTATGGAATTCCTTCCTTGAAAGAGATGGGATTGCTTTGGTTATCTCTCATAACAAGAATGCTTTATTATGGTAAAGTTCTACTTCTGAAATGACTTCTCGAAAAGTTTTTTTCTGAACAACTTTGTTGGATCTATTGTTAACACTATGGACATGGTTTGATATGTTATTTTAGTGTTTATTTTCATCTCGTGTACTAACCATGGCTATGATACTGACTAAATTTTCTACGTTGTATTGTGATTTTAAGAAAGAAAGTTGTGGCTGAGGCTGCTTGCTCTCCTATATATGTTTGATTTAATTAAAAGTACAATTCAGGGCACGTTTGGTGTCCCTAGGATAGGCCATGATATGTCCTTTTGTCAGTTTGTCGTAGGCAAGTAACAGCTTACCTAAAGCTCTTTTATCCTTTACATTCCACACATGCCAATTGTCTAAGTTGGTATCCCTATTGGGTTCGATATCTGACCATTCTACTACCTCATGAAGGAGATTCGTGTAGAGATAGGTGCGCATGACATCTTTCCATAGATTGTAAGTTTGTCTATTGAGGCGTTCATCCTTAGGCATAAAAATAGGGATGAAAGAGGGTAAGAAGTTAGCCATAGATGATGAGCTACCTTCACTTTTGGTCATTACAATGCTTTGAGGATAAAGTGTTTAGAAACACTATCAAAAACACCACTTCAAAATAATTGCAAAGCTTGAAATGAACAACTGGATACTACACTTAAAATTCTTGGGGAGGGGGGGAGGGTTTAGAGTAGCCCTGCACTTGTACAACACCAAGATAAGTTGACGCAAGAGGACAGGGCTTAGATTAGCCCGTTTGTACACCAATGGAGCCTTAGGGTAGGCTTAAACACTTGGAGAGAGTTTGGTCGGTGGGCTTAGACTAGCCTCCAACCCACACCTGCACACACAAAAGAGTCTTCTTCTTATATTCTTGATGTACAAAGATGGAGGCACTTAGTGCCTTGAGTGTGCCATAATAGAGTGGTGGTACCCGTGAGAATTATATGATCCTTGATAATGTGGTTTAAAATGAGATAAGCATTTATGCACAAACCGTCCAAGTGAGCCGAATAAAATCAAATTTGGAACCCACTATTTTTCATGTCATCAGTCCTATTTGTATTTTACATTTAACTCCTATTTTGATCGTGTAGCATGTGCCATGTTGAAGGATTAGCAAGAAGGATTATGACGTAAGCCGATCATGTGAGAACTATGTAAAATATCTCTGATCTAATGCTAGTTGACCACTATTTCTTTACAACTACACTACCCATCAGTTTCATGGTGTTTATGAGGTTGCAAGCTTTGGGGGCTCAAATATAGATCCTACAGCTTGGGAAGACACGAAATGCAAAGGGGAATCCCGTTTTCTTGCACAGGTTCATATTAGAGTGTGAAAATTAGCCAAGGCATTGGAGGAATATTCTTTTTGACTTGTTCTTTATCATTATAAAGGCCCAAAACTTAAGCTATCAGTTCCAGAGACAATCTGACTTGCGCGCTGATTGCTCTAGTAGTTCTCTGTTTGGGTTAGAACGTTCTTTGCTAATATTGATGCGAGTTGACATGTCGATTACATCACTACTGATGTCAAACGATATGCAATTCTACTCCACGATAAATGCGGAGGCACCGTGTGGTGCAGTTGCGCCAAGTGAAGCTGCGAGAGGAGTTGTGGCTGGAATATGCTTTTGAGTTGAGTAGTCTTATGAGCTTGCTCGTTAAGGCACAGATGTGCATCTTTGAATGGCTCTTATTCATCTCTCTCTCTATTGGCTGAGAGGAACAGCAGATCATAACAGGTGTTCTATTACATCAATTACAGGAGAACCAATAATCTGCACAATCGGGTGTCAAAAGGCTACAAAAGTTCCATTGCATAAGTGTAGCAAGATTGTGCAGCTACACATCGTGAACGTTCAAGCCTGGAGGAAGCCACCACTTCAGCTTGTTAGTCTTAGCAGAGTCAAACACACACAAAGTGTATACAAATACTTCTCATATCTATAGACACTTCATAGATATGAGATGCAGCAACACATTTAGGAATAGTGCTACCAAGATGAATGCAAAAGAGCGTTTAAAAACACTAAAACTATTTAATGCACCACTATAATGGAATAACTACAATCTTTTGTCAAGTGCCACCATGAGGAGGGTGAGAGGATGGGAGGGAGGGGAAAAATGGGGTGAAGGTGAATAAATCGATGAAGAAAATGTGTGGGAGGGTGGGAAAATGGGTGAAATGAAGCCACAAAGAGTAAAGTGATGGCAAATGCTTGTTCAAAGTGATTGGAGAGCGATGCCACCAAAATCAAGCACCATCGTCACCAAAATAACTGCCAAACGCACCACCCAGACCTCCACCTAGAGCTTTGATACCATGTAGAGAGTACGCATGCGGAAGCAAAATGAAAAGTAAAGTACTCTCATTAAACAAAGAATGTGTAAGACACAAAATGAGTAGACCATGAAATGGGTAAACTCATGTGGATTAGAAGTAAGGTTGCCAGGAGCATGGAGTAGGTTCCTAGAGCTTCTAACCAAGTACAAATGCGGGGACAGGCCCTCCTTATATAGATTTGGGAGGGGCTCTCAAAAGTACATCATATGTGGGATAAGTCTTTTGAAAGGAGAATGAATACAACTGGTAGAAGCACATGGCAAGGTACCCAAATACAAAGGAAATACAATATAAAATGGAAATAGACTAGAAATGGAGTGCCTCTTAGATACAAAATGGAGATGCACCCATGCGGATACAAATGTAGATGAAGTAGGATCAAGTCATCATCTTTGTTGTGTTTACTGTGTCGATTAGCACTCTTGTACCGCTTCTGGTTAGTTTTTGGAATGGCATGCTAGCCCTTTTTTTCATCCATTTGTAGCATTGTGGCCTTCTATGATCGTTTTTTGAGTTGAGTTTGATATAAGATTACGGTAATTATGATATAAGTTTGATAGAGAGAGAGAGAGAGATTCGAAACTTGTAATGGCTTTTCCAGATGGACCTGTTGAGCCCCATATGATGAAGCCATGCTAGCTTTCATGTCATATGAAGAAACAACGACATTAGATAACTATTCACGTGGCAACCAGCTCGAAGCCTCAAGCCTGTGTTCGTGGTTTCTACCAAATGTAAAGAGGTTCAAGAGGCCCTGATGACTCCTATCGTTAGCACTCGAGCAGAGATAATAATGTATACAGCTAAGTACGCAAACAAGGAGATAGACACAGAGGGCAAAGATCCTAGAAAACAAACATATCAGTGAGTATGTGCAATTATCAAAATCCAAAGAACTTAGTATCGCTGAAATGCTGCGCTTTGTAGGAAACTCAGTACGTAGTAAATCACGAATTAAATACAAAGAAACATCGAAACAGCGAAAGAGAAGAGGAGGAGCCGGGGCTTGAAGTCTGCACAATGCAAAGCGATTCAATGCTTAATAATCTGTCTATCTCGAATGTGCAATTCATGCATATAGAAGAAAAACATATCTATATGTGTATATCTTTGGACATCGTCAAGCGATTGGCAGTTTACGATTAGTATCTGCCGTTGTCTTTCCAGCATTATTGTCGAAAGCTGTCAGCTGACTACCATAACTCCTCTTCCTTGCATCAACATGGTACTTCGAAGCGTTCTTCCTCAGTTTTTCCAGCGCCGCTTCACCAAGATTTACATTGCACACGTCCGCAAGACGGACCAAATACAGGGGAACGTCCGATAACTCTGTCTCTAAATGCTCTTTCTCGTCCGCACTCCAATCAGGCAATCCTGGCGGTACCTCGCCTCTCCACTAAAATATTTCTGACAGTTCCCCCACCTCACCTGCTGAAACTTAAGATCCTGCAGACAACACGCCGAGAACAGCAGAGCGGGAAGAAGACGACATGAACGAGGAGACAAAAGTCCATTGTATATTTGATTGATAAATGATTATATTTATACAATTTTAAGCAACGGTTCATACGTCGCTTTCATGTTCAGATAATGTGGACATTAAGCATTAACTCCAACACGCCCCCTTAATGCGAATGTCCGCATAGGGGAGGTGTGGTAGATAATGGAATATACAGAAGTTATGACAAGTAAAGTTAAACCATCGTGTGATGGCAAAAAACTTGGACATTGAGCTTTGAAAAGTCGAGCTTGAACTTGAATCCTGTTTCCTCCCCCTCAAGTACAAGGTCGTACTTTGCTGCAAAGAGAAGTCACAGTAAAAAGAATGATGTTAGTTTCAAAAGACATAAGTATAGGAGAGTGTGAATTAGAGTGATGCAATGTATCAGTAATTGGCTCATAAGGAGGGAATTTTTTCATCCTCTACTAAGAAGCGAGGCATATGTGTCATGGTGATGAGGCATGAACAGATGCAATTGCAAGCTCGCCAAATGAACTTTGGCCTGGCCATCGTCCTAAGGCTCAAGGAACATTCTTCATGCGAGGCAAAACATTGGGAGCTACCATTAAGAACCACTGAGATGCAAGGAAAACTATGCCAAAGTGTGAGACTTATGATTATACACAATGATGGGAATCCTTATTCAAGAATAGCCCTCGTAGGAGTAGCATGTCCTTGACCTCGAGATAGCCTGAGATGTAACGACAGTTCTCAATAAGGATGATTGTGTGGTATAGCGAAAGGCATACGCAATACGAATTATGTGTAGAGAAAGAAAAAGAAAGATATTTATGAATCTTGAATAGATCAAGAAAGAGATACTTCACTGTGATAAGGTCTCTGCAAATGGTGCACAGGTCAAATATAATTGTTGCAGCAAGTACACAAACACGGCCAACAACCTTGTAGTAAAGTTCTTTGCCGGTGTGTAGAGGGCATTCTTCCACGATGGAAAATTCATGGAGAGTGCTACGATGAATTTCTCAGACTTAGCGTTTTGTGTGCGAAGCATAGGCATGATGTAGCATCCTAAGCCTCCAGTACTCGGAACCATCTAGCAAAGCGTCACCGTTCGTTGTGGTGATTGTTTACAACAGCGCAAGAGAAAGTGAGGTAGGAGGTCTACACAAGCCTCTGCGAGTGTAGAAGGTGGGATCAAACGAGGGGAAAGTGGACTCCATAGGCAGGAGCGCAAAATCTTATGTGCACTCGAGAATCGAGAATAGCATAACAGCCCAAGATTAAAGCGCAGTGATGGTGGCGAGAAGCGAGTATTCGTTGATAGCGTTTGCTATGCAGGACAATTCGTGGAATAAAGGTGCAAGGTGTGGGCCTCACAGGCTCGCCAGGACCGAAGGCTCCGATGATAGCATGCTCAAACTTAAGATCCTGCAGACAGCAGGTCGAGAACAACAACATTATCATGAGTATGAACTTTCTCAAGAATAATATGCTCAATGGTTAAGCAGTCTCGAATGAACTGATATTGCACCTCAATGTGCTTACTCTTTGCATAGTAGAGTGGATTCTTAGCCAATGCATTGGCACTCTAAATATCGATGAGCAAACAAGGTACATGCTGAAGTAAACCTATATCAGAAGCAAAATGGAAAGCCAAAATGCTTCCTTACATGCCTTACTTACTACAGCATACTTTGCTTTTGTAGTGGAAACAACTGTACATTCTTGAAGATCATATTTCCAAGATATCGCACCTCCAACAAAATGAAAAATGTACCTTGATGTAGACTTACGATTGTTTACATAATAAGAAAAATTAGAATTTTTATAACCAATATAATGAATAGAAGGCTACTTCAAACTCAAGGAAAAACAATGGTTTGGAGAAGATGAAGGAACCAGATAACCATCAAATCACAGGTATTTGTTTCTACTATCAGATTGTCATTTGCAGGCCATATCTTAGAACAGGAGTTATGAAGAGATTTGAAGGATTGAAGAAGTGCTTTCAAACACTTTCATTATTTTGAAAGTAAAAGCATTAGATACATCAAAACAAGTATCTAGAGGTTGTTCTTCACAGTTTTGGTATATCTCTTTCATGGCAAGAAAGCTTATCTAAGAAGACAAATTTGAAGATGAGATGAGTTTTGTTTTCACCCAACCTTCTGTTGTAAGTTGGTTGCAAGTTTTTTTATCTAGGTACAAAATTTGATCTAAGTACACTAGAGAGGTAATTCACTATTCAGCCAAAAGATTGGTGAATTCAGTCATATCAGTCACATTTGAAGCAGAATCTTGATTAAGAGATATGAGGAGATGTTAAAACATAATTCTATGTTCACTTCCATTTATATCCCATGTTTGTTTTGTCTCTTACTCATAGCACTAGAGGAACAAAAAGAATCATTTGAAGAAGTTAAGAGTGCTTGCTACTTCAAGATGAAGAGAACAAAAGGTATGTGTTGCATAAATCAAGGGTTAGACCCTCCAAAAGAAACCTATGTTTCTTGGATTTAACCCTTGAGGTTTTATTTCATAGAAGTCTCAAAGTGAAGTGTTTTTTACCTAAGGAAATCAACCTAGGGGAATAAAACCTTAGTCTTGGGAGAAGCTTCTCCCAAGTGACACCTTGACCCGTACGTGACTTCAATTGAAATAGAAGCCATGTGATTACTCTTTGGAAAGTATCCACATGAAGGACACTAGAAAGGACACATGGTTGAAAATTAAAGCATGCAATACTTGGACCTTTGGTATATTTACGGGTCGAGTTGGATGGGTGGATACATACTCACTCACTCTCTGGTGGATGCCACACTCTTGGAAGGAGTTTTCAGAACAATGGTATCAAAGGCAAGTTTTTTTTCAAGTACTTGTAGTGTTTTCCTGATTCATGTGCAAGCAATCTACTTGAGGCTATAGGAAAGTTCCAAATTCATCAGTAACTGCGTTGTTATTTTTTTTTGGTGGAAATTTATGCCTGCTCTGAATTCTGCCGCCAGAAGCCTAAAGATGGTTAGGTAAAAGCCCCAGTCACTCAATAGTCAAAGAATCTCCAAGAGCCCACGTGCATAGCAAGTCCTCATCAACTCCAAAGTGTGCGTTTGAATTCTTTCGCCGCCAACTAGAATCAGGAGCAGTGGAGCCACAACAGTTGCGTGCAGCCTTTAATGCATAGAGACTGAGAGTTCTGAATGACGTCGACCCGGAGTTCTACGCACATGAGCTCTTTTGTTACTCTCTCTGTAAAGGATAATCGTCTGACTGCTACCACCCGGAGTATTATGACTTGTGACCATTTAATGATGGTACTTGAGCTGTAGATGGGTGAAGCCCCCAACGACCAGAGGAGGACCCTCCAGCCGAGGACCCCGCTCATTTAAAGCTCTGTGCATCGAACTGAACACCTAATGTGTGCGCG
Source organism: Ceratopteris richardii (assembly GCA_020310875.1). Classification (NCBI taxonomy): domain Eukaryota; kingdom Viridiplantae; phylum Streptophyta; class Polypodiopsida; order Polypodiales; family Pteridaceae; genus Ceratopteris; species Ceratopteris richardii. The sequence goes on from CM035437.1 coordinate 88,938,866, forward strand.
CACAGATTTGAGAAAAGTGCATGGTTGACACTCAATAGGAGCATTGAACGGGACGCCCACGACTCCTCTCTTTCTAACACATAGTCCACACATAGGCAGCCTTACTTGAGCTGCCTAAAGGGAGCATTTTTTGCCCGCGTATGCCAAGACGTTGCCCTTCCGCTTAGAGAAAGAGAGTGTTTCTTGATTCACAGAAAAAAAAGGAGGGCCATATCCACAGAGAAGTTGCATACGAGGCTTGATCTCGTGACCTTGTAGTATTGAGGGCTTCCTATTATCCAACATAGCAAGGCACCTTCAAAAGAGGAGAGCTCCAGCGAGGGTGGCATCGGAGGTTCGAACTCTTGATGTCATAAGAATAGCAATCTCCTCTATCCACGGGGCCAAGCGACTCTTGCCGGAGCCATAGCCAATGACCATTTGATAGAAGTCCATCGTGTATGGAGTTCAAACCCGCAACTTCATCATATACAGAAGTCCGCTTATCCAATTAAGGAAGGGACTTCACACATGGGCCGAAAGAATGAGCAACGGAGGATTAAAGATTGAAGAGCCTAACAAAGTTCAACTGAGGCAGTGAAATAGCGAATCGTCCAAGGCGGCCCATGCCGACCCATAACTAGAAGCTGATATCAAAGAAAAAAATCGGGGAAGTACTAGATTTAATTATTCATCTATTTTCCTTCAGTATTAGAAATGGCATTTTCTTATTTCTAGTTGATTCCAAAGTATTCACTGAATTATGGTGGATTCATTTGCAAGTAACATGTTATTAGACATTCCTAGGCAGGAAGAGGATTATGCACCGCAGGAAGCGGTTAGACAAATAGATTACACTCCAGGTCTTCCAGAGATAGGCCAAGAAGAAATGCAGAAATTAGATATTTATAAAGAGTTGAATGGTTTGGATGAAAAAATGAACGATATCCACGCGGATACGTTCATTGTTCAAGAAATCCAAAATGAGATGGGTACCCTTCGTACTTCAATCAATGAAGTTCAAGGGAAGATGGAACAAATTCTTAATACGATTTGTTCATCCTTGCCTTTACCTGCACAAAGGGGTTCCTTGTTTATTGGACCAAGGAACCCATCACCTAGTAAAGGAACTGATGCCCCTTTACCCTTGCATAGTAATGTATCTTTAAAAAATAAAGATAATGAAGTAAATCCTCCTTATACTGCCATGAAGTCTAGAAGCCTATATTTTGCAAAAGACTTAAAACCACCTCAATTTTCAGGGGAAGATTAAGATTGAAACAAAGATGCAGTCTTGATATTTTTGGAAAAATGGCAAGACTTGCATGAGTTGAAAAACACCCCTAAAGCTTATCAAGTCTTAGAGAAAAGTTTAGCACTTGGATCTAAGGCTTGTAAGTGGTGGATGAGCTTAAAGGAGGCTCAAAGAAACCCTGAAACTTGGAATCAATTTGAAGAATTCTTCAAAAAAGAATTCTTACCAGAAAATGAGGATGAAAGAAACTAGGAAGAATGGGATAAATTCCTACAAAGAGGACGTCCTCTTTCTCTATATATTTCTCATTATCGAGAAATAGTACTTAAATCGTAAAACCTTGATGACTTTCGTAAGGTAAGAGGTTTTATCCGTGGTCCCGACAAGCAAGTCAAGCATGAAGTGAAAAGAAGTGCTCCAAAAAGTTTAGAAGATGCTATTAAGTTAGCAGAGATCTATGAAGATCATCCTAAAACTGCAACACAACCACTTCACCTTGTCGGAGATAATAAAAAATTTAAACCGGGTAAAAGAAAGCTAGGGAGATTCAAAAAAGACGACTTTAAAACCCCTCGACATTCACAACCATGGATGAAAGCAATGATGTATCCCATATGTTGGTTGTTGAGGATAAGTTGGGTGGTACTTATTACACCTTGGCACAAACATATATGATGCATCATGAATCGGTAGCAAAAGGGCTATGGAATATTGTGTAAGGGGTTAAAAAATGTCCTATTACACCTGTAAATACAATTATTGAAGGTGATGAATATGGTATTGAAGATGATGATCTTCAAATTTCTATTCCTGTTGTGGTTCCTACTGCCATATTGTAGAAAAACTTTGTTGGGATGGTGGAGATGCTCAAGCACATGCATTCATAGCTTTGCCTTTCAAACATGTCATGATCCCTCACATTCACTCTTGTGAAACAACAAATGATATTTACGATACACTTACCACTTCCTATTAGGCAAGAAATCACGCACGTGTTGCTTACTTTCAGAAATAGTTGGAGAGTGAGCATATGAATGGAGGAGATTCTATGCATAGTTTTTTGACAAAGATGAAAGATTTGAAGGAATAGTTGATTTTTGTTGATGAAGTCTTACTTTAGTATTTTGATAGCGATGCATCTCAATGGTCTCTCATTCTTGAGAGCTCCACAATGATACCCTCAATGCGAAATACTTAGATCCAGATGTCACACTTAGTACTCTGCATAGAGCCTACAAAATACCTAGAGAACATAGTAAACATAGAGCACGAACACAGATTTCTTGGGTGTTACAAATGTGGTCAAAGTTAGAGTCTATGGATGACCAAGCCACTAAATGTTTTATTAAAGAATATATACAAAAGTGTCCGATGGCCATTTGGCTTTTCACATGGACACTAACGATAACTATCTCCCATTAAAGGCTAATATGGCCAAAGTCTCTATGGGAGAAAAATAACGAAGGTTAAAGAATACCTAAGTATATAAACTATAGCTCCCACATGATGGGCATGTTACATAATATACTAGTAATTGTGTAAGATCATGTATCAAGCAACCCCCATGAAGTGACAATAGTGTCAAAAGCAATCGTGTAGTAGAGCTTTAGTCAAAGCATCTACAAAATTATCTTGAGTATGAACCTTCTGAAGAATAATGTGCTCAATGGCTAAGCAGTCTCGATTGAGCTGATATTGCACCTCAATGTGCTTACTCTTTGCATAGTAGAGTGGATTCTTAGCCAATGCAACGGCACTCTGACTATCAATGAGCAAACAAGGTACATGCTGAAGTAAACCTATATGAGAAGCAAGATCGAGATCCACAATGCTTCGTTACATGCCTTACTTACTACACCATACTTTGCTTCTGTAGTGGAAACAACTCTACATGCTTGAAGATCATATTTCCAAGAGAGAGCACCTCCAACAAAATGCTTGATGTAGACTTACGATTGTCTACATAACCAGAATAATTAGAATCTTTATAACCAATATAATGAATAGAAGGCTACTTCAAATTCAAGGGAAAACAATGGTTTGGAGAAGATGAAGGAAGTAGATCAACATCAAATCACAGGTATTCCTTTCTACTATCAGATTGTCATTTGCAAGTCATATCTTAGAAGAGTAGTTATGAAGAGATTTGAAGGATTAAAGAAGAGCTTTCAAACACTTTCATTATTTTGAAAGTAAGAGCATTAGCTACATCAGAACAGCTATCTAGAGGTTGTTCTTGGCAGTTTTGATATATCTCTTTCATGGCAAGAAAGCTTATCTAAGAAGAAAAATTTGAAGATGAGATGAGTTTTGTTTTTAGCCAACCTTGTGTTGTAAGTTGGTTGCACGTTTTTTATCTAGGTACAGCATTTGATCTAGGTACACTAGAGAGGTAATTCAGTATTCAGCCAAAAGATTGGTGAATTCAGTCTTATCAGTCACATTTGAAGCAGAATTTTGATTCAAAGATATGAGGAGATGTTAAAACATAATTATATGTTCACTTCCATTTATATACCATGTTTGTTTTGTCTCTTACTCTTAGCACTAGCGGAAGAGAAAAATTCATTTGAAGAAGTTAAGAGTGCTTGCTACTTCAAGATGAAGAGAACAAAAGGTATGTGCTGCATAAATCAAGGGTTAGACCCTCCAAAAGGAACCTATGGTTCTGGATTTAACCCTTGAGGTTTTATTTCATAGAAGTCTCAAATTGAAGGGTTTTTTACCTTAGGAAGTTAACCTAAGGGAATAAAACCTTAGTCTTGCGAGAAGCTTCTCCCAAGTAACACCTTGACCCGTACGTGACTTCAATTGAAATAGAAGCCATGTGATTTCTCTTTGGAAAGTATCCGCATGAAGGACATTGGAAAGAACACATGGCTAAAAACTAAAGCATGCAACTCTTGGACCTTTGGTATATATATGGGTGGAGTTGGGTGGGTGGATACGTACTCACTCACTCTCTGGTGGATGCTACACTCTTGGAAGGAGTTTTCACAACAGTGGTATCAGAGCCAAGTTCTATTCAAGTACTTGTAGTGTTTTCTTGATTCACGTGCAGACAATCTACTAGAGGCTATAGGAAAGTTCCAAATTCATCAGTAACTGCATTGTTATTTTTTTCAGTGGAAATTTGTGCCTGCTCTGAGTTCTGCCGCCAGAAGCCTAAAGATGGTTAGGTAAAAGCCTCAGTCACTCAATAGTCAAAGAATCTCCAGGAGCCCACGTGCATAGTAAGTCCTCATCAAGTCCAAAGTATGCATTTGAATTCTTTTGCTGCCGAGTAGAATCTGGAGCAGTGGAGCCACAAAAGTCGCGTGCAGCCTTTAATGCTTAGAGACTCAGAGTTCTAAACACTGTCGACCTCGAGTTTTGTGCACATGAGCTCTTTTGTCCCTCTCTTTCTAAAGGATAACCGTCTGAGTGCCGCCGCCCGGAGTATTATTGCCTGTGAGCATTTAATGATGGTACTTGAGTTGTAGATGGGTGAAGCCCCCAACGACCAGAGGAGGACCCTCTAGCCGGCGACCCCGCTCATTTAAAGCTCTGTGCATAAAATTGACCACCTGATGTATGCGCGCATAGATTTTAGATAAGTGCACGGTTGATACTGAATAGGAGCATTGAACGGGACGCCCAAGACCCCTCTCTTTCTAACATATAGTCCACTCATAGGCGGCCTGATTGGACCTTCCTGAAGAAAGCATTTTCTGCCCGCGTATGCCCAGGCACTGCCCTTCGGGTCGCAGAAAGAGAGTGTTTCCATATTCACAAAAAAAGGAGGGTGATATCTATAGAGAAGTTGCATACGAGGCTTGATCTCGTGACCTTGTAGTATTGAGGGCTTCCTATTATCCAACATAGCAGTTCATCGTGTATGCAGTTCAAACCCGCAACTTCATCATATACAGAAGTCCGCTTATCCAATTAAGCAAGAGACTTCACACATCAGCCGAATGAACGAGCAACGGAGGATCAAAGATTGAAGAGCCTAAGAAAGTTCAACCGAGGTGGTGAAATAGCGAATAGTCCAAGGCGGCCCATGCCGATCTATAACTAGAAGCTCATATTAAAAAAAAAATCGGGGAAGTACTCGATTTAATTATTCAATTATTTTCCTTTAGTATTAGAAACGGCATTTTCTTATTTTTAGTTGATTCCAAAGTATTTACTGAATTATGAGGGATTCATATGCAAGTAACATGTTATTAGACATTCCTAGGCAGGAAGAGGCTTATGCACTGCATGAAGGGGGTAGAAAAATAGATTACACTCCAGGTCTTCCAGAGATAGGCCAAGAAGAAATGCAGAAATTAGATATTTATAAAGAGTTGAATGGTTTAAATGAAAATAGGTTTTGTGGGGGCCTCGAGGCTCAACAAAAATCATTTAAGAATGCATAGAAAGTTTTTCTTTTATATGGAGGTTTGTCAAGCGCATACTCCCTTTAGCTTTAACTTTGAAAGAACAATTGTACAAGTGAATGAGCATACCATCCATGGGACCCCTCTATATCCCACAAAGCATGGGTTAGACAAGTTTACAACTGGTTTCAAATGATTTAGATTGGGGAAAGCCATAATATGTCCAACCTGGGGATTGAACTCTAGACCTCCGTCTCAAGAGAGGAAACACTCAACCACTAGAACAACTATAGAGGATGTACTAGGGTACCCACTTCAAGTAATATCAGATTGTATACACTTCCAGTACTTCGTCTACAACAGAGACACCGACAGAAGAGAAAATGTACAGTCATGAAGAAAGGATCGATGACAAGTGCTCGTAAGAGAGGAAACCAAACTTCTTAACTCAAAAAAGGATTACAAAAGGCCACAGTAAATACAACAAAGATGATGACTTGATCCACAAGAAATTCACCGATGCATGCCAAATAACTAGATCCAAGCCACTCAATCACCCTGTAATGCTTATCACCAACTCCACTGAGTAGCCCACACTCTATATACTCACCACAAAGTGACCTCCAATAGTGTGCCCATAACAATAAAGTATAGAGAGTAGACCAAAAAATAGCGTCAACTAGCATCAAAAAATTATGGTAATGATGCTATGCAATAGTCCCAAAGATCCACACCCCCCAAATGGGTGCGAGAAATCTATTTATATAGACTCCAGAGAGGCTAGGGGTAGCATTGCCAAATCCCGCCCTTAACTACCGCATGCACCAAAGTGGTGGCCAAAGAGGTTCAGGAGTGGGCTAATTATCGATATGGTAGCCAACTTCAATTAGGCCCCCAATTTGAGATTTTGACACCAGCAAAGCTTGGCGGTAGCATTCCCTGCATTGATTTTCACTTTCACACTTTATTGACAAAATATACTTTGTCCATCATTTGCCACCCAAGCTCGCACATGGTGGAGCCCCAACTGAATAGGTGGTAGTTGCCCAATTACCTTGCAAAAATGAGTCACCCATGTGTTCCATGTTTAAAGAGAGGTGCCTGATTTGCATTAATTGTTGCCATGATGATGAGAGAGGAAATAGGTAGACACCTGAAATTAAGCTCAATGTTTTCATATAGCAAACGGTGGTCACCTTGGTTGAAGATGCCTTGTTGGAGGTCGGCCAATGAGAGTTGGAGGTGGAGGGGAAAGGTTGGAGGTGGTTGCCTTGGGAAGAGAGGAGAGTGAAGAGGAGGTGCCAAATGATGCAACAAGTGGTCGCCCCACATCTTCTTGGTGGTCGCCCAACATGGATTATACCCATATATGGCTACTCAACCTTTTTTGCAAGAATCCCAAAAATGGGTGGTCGCCTAGATTTGCATGAGTGGTCGCCTTAGTTACTGAGGTGTAGCACAAGAATTGGGTGGTCGCCCAATTTGCACAAATGCATGTGGGTGATCGCCCTAATTTGGCTTGAACATGATGAGGAGGTCGCCCAAGTTTGCACAAACCCACATGAGTGGTCACCCTAATTTGACTTGAAGATGATGAGGAGGTCGCCCAAGTTTGCAACGAACCCACATGGTGGTCACCTTAGTAAGTGAGGTCTTCATGGTGGTTGGTTTTCATGATTGGTGGTCGCCCAATCTTGCAACAAGCGCAACAAATTGGTGTCGCCTACAATGGAAGTTTTATGTGATATTGCTTGCCCATAAAACTTGGCGTCGCCCTTCTTGTGCTATTGTCAAAACAATGCGTCGCCCATTCTTTGCTTTACACTAAATTAACTTATTGACTTCCTAAAAAAAAGGCGTCGCCCTTTTTGCATAGATGTAGTTGGATCTTCGTAGAATTATGGCGTCGCCCATGCTACTTTGCAAGTGTATAGATGGAGCGTTCAACTTCCATACTTTTCGCTAAGTTGAAAACAAAGTGGTATCTTATTGAATAAAGATTGGGGTTTTCTCAAAGAGGTTCACATGGGCGCAAGGGTGACGAAATGGCTAGAGCCCACCTATGAGTACATTTTTTTCCAGATACTTGTAGGGTTAAGGATTACCTTAGTTGATTGTCTTGAATCCATGGTCTCCCAATGCCTTTGCTATAAAAGTCTTGGTCATGCCTAGATTTTTGATTTCAATTGCTCATGCCAATATCGTGACTCATTACCTGTTGACCTCTTCTTGGTGTTGAGTTTACCTCTTATTGATGTTGAGTTCTCCAACCCAAGGGTGTGGCGTAGGGAGTGCCTCCAAGCCACAAGGGTGAGGATTGCCCGGGGTGGCCCAAGACCCTCCCCAAGGCTCCAAGATTCTCTTTGAAAATGTCTTGAACCCAAGAGGTGTGTAGAGGGATTTGTCCCTAGAAAAGGAACAAAGAATCTTCCAACTGCTCTACAACAACGAGATGTGGACAATTCGTAAAAAGTTGTATAAAGATGGTTTGGAGCCATTTAGACTACACTGTTATATGGAGAACCCGTGAAATGTAGGGCTAGTGAAATACAACCCTATAGGAATACTTGTTCCTTTAAATAACAAATTTTCACATAGTAAATTTGTTTTCTTTTTTAGTTGTTCCGTTCTTTACAAGGACCTATTGTTGGCTTCTTGGCCACTAACCTATGGACCTATCTTGCTCTCCACCTTGGTCTCTTCAACCTGGTTCTCACCCATGCAAGGTATCTTGGATCCTCGAATCTAGGGCTTGCATTGGAACAATTGTTTTGAGAGCTTTCAAATGATATCTTACATGTCTAAATATGACCTATGGATTGGGAGATACACTCTAATCTTTGATGGGATCATCTTTAAGAGTGACATGCGTGCCTTCCACCCACCTTGCCCAAGCCTACTTCCTAGGCTCTGATACCAATTGTGGAAATGGAAATCATGACCTACAAGCTAGGAGTATGATGGGCTAACCATTTGCCCCTAAAGCCGTGGTTGAGGATCATTGATTTTGAATTCAGTCATATCTCTTCATTTTAGATAAGTTTGAGCTTCTTCTTGATTATTGAGGATGAAAAATCTTTCAAAGGGGAAAGGAAATGGTGAAGTAATCATCATTTGGAAAAACTTGGTGCAATTATTTCCATGAACATGAAATCATGGATAAACATGATGGGCTAGAGAGTGTAAGAAAAACATCTTCTAGATAATACATGTTAAGAAAAAGAAAGCGACAAGATGTTGGTTAGTAAGAAATTTGATGGCATGCATAAGTTAAAGTACGATTCCCTTAGGATTAGAAAGGATCATGAAAGGTAATTGCAATAAAAAATCTAGATAAAGTATTCCAAAGAGAATTGAGTGAGCTATAAGTTTCAAGTATATTATAGTCGACACTACAAGGAATACGGGCGTATAGTGACGGTTAAGGTGACACAAATTCGTCGCTATAAAATTGCAACCTGTGTCGTAATGATCGTCGTGCACGGATCGTCGATTAAACGACGACACAAACGATGCGTTTTCCGACGAATACTGCGACGGCAACTGCGACGCTCACCTGTAGCATCGCCTACACGACGGTTCAAAAAAGCGTCGCTTAAGCGATGCTTAAAACATCGCATACGCGACGCCATTTTAACGCATGTATCATGGCTTGCACGCATGCTTTTACATCGTTTATGCGACGCATGTATCATCGCTTACACGACGGTCTGTTGACGGGAAAAATTAAAACGTTGGAGGCTTTTCGATCGGCATTTTCATGCATCTGATCGAAGAGCTCTCCAACGTTCGCAGTTGCGCTACGCTTATGAGCTAAAGCAAGTATATGCAGGTCTGTGTTTCTCTCTTTCTACATCTTTTTCGCTTTGAATTCTTTCTCTCTCTCTTTGTCTCTCTCTCTCTCTCTTTGTTGACTCTCTCTCTTATTCTCCTAATTGTTGACTCTTGTTCTTGAAATGTTATAGAAGTTCAAGTTTTCCAACTTCTATATATCTACATCTTAAGAATACAACATGAACGAAAGAAAGGAGAAAATAACACTACATACATGCAACTTTGCATCGGTATATTTATTGCGATATTATTGGTTAAGATTTCAATCATCCACAATTTACTAGAGTGGTTCATAATTCATGAGTTGTTGCTTACATGGATATAGGTGACATGATATTTGGAGAACTCCAAAGAGAATTTTTAAAAATATTGAAATTAAAAAAAAAAACAACATATTGGGTGTCATTAGCTAGTATGAATATGATGTTTGATATTCAAGAATATATCTCTTCATTAATTCACCCTTGGAATCATCGACATGCAAATAGCGGAAGGTACAAAACTCTCTTCATTTATTCACCTTGGGATCTATTGTCGAACTAGAAGAGGAAATGGACGAGAACTGTGGTGATCGGGTTCTTCCATCTACAAATATCAGAAGACCACCTCCCAACGGCGATCATACCCGATAGAACACCCAAGATCCTGAACCACTTAGCCTTGCTCTTGCGCATGCTCCACAGATTGCTATCCACATCATTGTCAACTACATCCTTGACAGTGAACTCGTGAATGCTGGTGTCAATATCTTTCATATATTCATCCATTGGTGTCAATATTCTACCCACAGAATGCCTTCATTCATAAAAAATATTATTATGAAAGTATTATTGTAATTAATACACACAGCTTCAATGAATGCATCACACAGCTTCTGTTTGGTATACTTTATCTATCCTCTTACTTTCTATTACAGATATATGTCTCTCCCTTTAAACCATATGCAAGTCTCATCGCCAGCAAAGTGCTTCTGTCATGGGAGCTAGACGTAAGACCGAAACATACAAAGGCCTTCATTCTCCTTCCTCTTGGGCTAGCCATTCTCCTTCATCACCGCTCCCGTTCTTGAACCTTCCAGTAGAGGAGCTTGCTGCTGTGATTTTTGGTTGTGACCATGCGACTTACAATGAATGCGTCACACAGCTTCTGTTTGGTATACTTTATCTATCCTCTTACTTTCTGATAAAAAGTTGCATGGTATTTTTGAGGCAGATAGCTATGGAGAGATGAACATCAATCTATATGTCTGGACGGATGGGAAGCAGAAGACACGCTTTTCAGCTCAAGTTCTTTGCTTAGATTTAATAATCTCTGATATTACATTAGATCACTGTCTGAGGTGTAATGAGGTTTTGTTTACATGTAGGCACTCATACGGGTGAGATGTCAGTGTGCACCATTGAGAGAAAAGCATATACAAGGGAGCATTAGCAGGGAAGAGGGAACTACATCTTTGACAGTGAACTCGTGAATGCTAGTGTCAATATCTTTCATATCTTCATCCATTGGTGTCAATATTCTACCCATAGAATGCCTTCATTCATAAAAAAATATTATTATGAAAGTATTATTGTAATGAATACACACGTAGCATATGATCTCATTACATAAATTTGTAATTAACGTTTTCCAACAAACTCTAAAATTACTCTTACAAGTCTCATCGCCAGCAAAGTGCTTCTGTCATGGGAGCCGGACGTAAGACCGAAACATACAAAGGCCTCATTCTGACCATGCGACTTACAATGAATGCTTCACACAGCTTTTGTTTGGTATATGAGTGTGTATTTGTGTGTGCATGTGTGTATATGAGTGTGTATTTGTGTGTGTATGCATGTAAGTATGTATGTATGTATGCATATGCATATGCATATGTATGCATGTATGTGTATGTGTGTGCCTGTCTCTCTATGTGTGTGTGTGTGTATGCATATATATGAGTGTATGTGTATGCGTGTGTATGTGTGTATGTGTGTGTATGTGTGTATGTGTGTATGTGTGTATGTGTGTGTATGTGTGTGTATGTATGTATGTGTGTGTGTATGTGTGTGTACGTGTGTGTATGTGTGTGTATGTGTGTATGTGTGTGTATGTGTGTATGTAACATTATGTGTGTATGTGTGTATATGAGTGTGTGTGTGTATGTGTGTATGTGTGTGTATGTGTGTATGTGTGTATGTGTGTGTGTATGTGTGTGTATGTGTGTATGTGTGTGTGTATGTGTGTGTGTATGTGTGTGTGTATGTATGTGTATGTGTGTGTATGTGTGTATGTAACATTATGTGTGTATGTGTGTATATGAGTATGTATTTGTGTGTGTATGTGTGTGTATATGTGTATGTGTATGTGTGTATGTGTGTGTATGTGTGCGTATGTGTGTGTATGTGTGTATGTGTGTGTATGTGTGTATGTAACATTATGTGTGTATGTGTCTATATGAGTGTGTATTTGTTTAGGTATGCATGTAAGTATGTATGTATGTATGCATATGCCTATGCATATGTATGCATGTATGTGTATGTGTGTGCATGTCTCTGTGTGTGTGTGTGTATGCATATATATGTGTGTATGTGTATATGTGTGTGTATGTGTGTGTATGTGTGGATGTGTGTGTGTATGTGTGTGTATGTATGTATGTGTGTGTGTATGTGTGTGTGTATGTGTGTGTATGTGTGTGTATGTGTGTATATGTGTGTATGTGTGTATGTAGCATTATGTGTGTATGTGCGTATGTAACATTATGTGTGTATGTGTGTATATGAGTGTGTGTGTGTGTGTATGTGTGTATGTGTGTGTATGTGTGTATGTGTGTGTGTATGTGTGTGTATATGTGTGTGTATGTGTGTGTGTGTGTGTATTTGTGTATGTAACATTATGTGTGTGTGTGTATATGAGTGTGTATTTGTGTGTGTATGTGTGTGTGTATATGTGTATGTGTATGTGTGTATGTGTGTGTATGTGTGTGTATGTGTGTGTATGTGTGTATGTGTATGTGTATGTGTGTGTGTATGTATGTGTATGTGTGTGTATGTGTGTGTATGTGTGTATGTATGTGTATGTAACATTATGTGTGTATGTGTGTATATGAGTGTGTGTATGTGTGTGTGTATATGTGTATGTGTATGTGTGTATGTGTGTATGCATATGTGTGTGTATGCATGTAAGTATGTATATATGTATGCATATGCAAATGCATATGTATGCATGTATGTGTATGTGTGTGCATGTCTCTCTATGTGTGTCTGTATGCATATATGTGTGTATGTGTGTATGTGTGTGTATGTGTGTGTATGTGTGTGTGTATGTGTGTGTATGTATGTGTGTATGTGTGTGCATGTGCACTATGTATGCATATGTGTGTGTATGTGTATATGTGTGTGTGCATGTATATGTGAGTGTGTATGTATGTATATGTGTGTGTATGCAACATTATGTGTGTATGTGTGTATATGTGTGTGTATTTGTGTATATGTGTGTGCAACATTATGTGTGTGTGTGTGTGTCTATGTGTGTATATGTGTGTGTATGCATATGTATGTGAGTGTAAGTGTGTGTATGTGTGTGTCTGTATATGTGTATGTGTATGTGTGTGTCTATGTGTGTATATGTGTGTGTGTATGCATATGTATGTGTGTGTGTGTCTATGTGTGTATGTGTATGCATGTATGTATGCATATGTGTGTGTATGTGTGTGTATGCTTTATGTATGCATATGTGTGTGTATGCATTATGTATGTGTATGTATGCATGTGCATTATGTATGCATATGCATTATGTATGCATATGCATTATGTATGCATATGCATTATGTATGTGTATGTAAGCATATGCATTATGTATGTGTATGTATGCATGTGCATTGTGTATGCATATGTGTGTGTATGCATGTAAGTATGTATATATGTATGCATATGCATATGCATATGTATGCATGTATGTGTATGTGTGTGCATGTCTCTCTATGTGTGTCTGTATGCATATATGTGTGTATGTGTGTATGTGTGTGTATGTGTGTGTATGTGTGTGTGTGTGTATGTGTGTGTATGTATGTGTGTATGTGTGTGCATGTGCACTATGTATGCATATGTGTGTGTATGTGTATATGTGTGTGTGCATGTATGTAAGTATGTATATATGTATGCATGTATGTGAATGTGTGTGCATGTCTCTCTATGTGTGTCTGTATGCATATATGTGTGTATGTGTGTGTGTGTGTGTGTATGTGTGTGTATGTATGTGTGTATGTGTGTGCATGTGCACTATGTATGCATATGTGTGTGTATGTGTATATGTGTGTGTGCATGTATATGTGAGTGTGTATGTATGTATATGTGTGTGTATGCAACATTATGTGTGTATGTGTGTATATGTGTGTGTATTTGTGTATATGTGTGTGTATCCAACATTATGTGTGTGTGTGTGCGTCTATGTGTGTATATGTGTGTGTAGGCATATGTATGTGAGTGTAAATGTGTGTATGTGTGTGTCTGTATATGTGTACGTGTATGTGTGTGTCTATGTGTGTATATGTGTGTGTGTATGCATATGTATGTGTGTGTGTGTGTCTATGTGTGTATGTGTATGCATGTATGTATGCATATGTGTGTGTATGTGTGTGTATGCCTTATGTATGCATATGTGTGTATATGCATTATGTATGTGTATGTATGCATGTGCATTATGTATGCATATGCATTCTGTATGCATATGCATTATGTATGTGTATGTAAGCATATGCATTATGTATGTGTATGTATGCATGTGCATTGTGTATGCATATGTGTGTGTATGCATGTAAGTATGTATATATGTATGCATATGCATATGCATATGTATGCATGTATGTGTATGTGTGTGCATGTCTCTCTATGTGTGTCTGTATGCATATATGTGTGTATGTGTGTATGTGTGTGTATGTGTGTGTATGTGTGTGTGTGTGAATGTGTGTGTGTATGTGTGTGCATGTGCACTATGTATGCATATGTGTGTGTATGTGTATATGTGTGTGTGCATGTATATGTGAGTGTGTATGTATGTATATCTGTGTGTATGCAACATTATGTGTGTATGTGTGTATATGTGTGTGTATTTGTGTATATGTGTGTGTATCCAACATTATGTGTGTGTGTGTGTGTCTATGTGTGTATATGTGTGTGTATGCATATGTATGTGAGTGTAAGTGTGTGTATGTGTGTGTCTGTATATGTGTATGTGTATGTGTGTGTCTATGTGTGTATATGTGTGCGTGTATGCATATGTATGTGTGTGTGTGTCTATGTGTGTATGTGTATGCATGTATGTATGCATATGTGTGTGTATGTGTGTGTATGCTTTATGTATGCATATGTGTGTGTATGCATTATGTATGTGTATGTATGCATGTGCATTATGTATGCATATGCATTATGTATGCATATGCATTATGTATGTGTATGTAAGCATATGCATTATGTATGTGTATGTATGCATGTGCATTGTGTATGCATATGTGTGTGTATGCATGTAAGTATGTATGTATGTATGCATATGCATATGCACATGTATGCATGTATGTGTATGTGTTTGCATGTCTCTCTATGTGTGTCTATATGCATATATGTGTGTGTATGTGTGTATGTGTGTGTATGTGTGTATGCGTGTGTATGTGTGTGTGTGTATATGTGTGTGTATGTGTGTGCATGTGCACTATGTATGCATATGTGTGTGTATGTATATATGTGTGTGTGCATGTATATGTGAGTGTGTATGTATGTATATGTATGTGTATGCAACATTATGTGTGTATGTGTCTATATGTGTGTGTATTTGTGTATATGTGTGTGTATGCAACATTATGTGTGTGTGTGTGTCTATGTGTGTATATGTGTGTGTATGCATATGTATGTGAGTGTAAGTGTGTGTGTGCGCATACCTGGTGTCTCTCTCTCACGCGCTCTCTCTCTCTCTCTTGTTCTCTTGCTCTCGTCCAGATCTCGGCACAAATGTGCGGGGAGAAATCAAAATTTTTTTTGAACATTCTGAGGCGTCACTTACGCGATGCTCTCGAATGGACGACGCATATGCGACGGTCTCCAGTTTGCCCATGTCGCACATACCGTCGCTAGCAAGCGACTTTCTTTGCGACGCACAGATTAGCGTCGCCTAAGCGACGCTCACTTGAGTCTGCAACGCATCCCGCCTAAAAATCCAAATTTCAAAAATACGACCATCGCTTATGCGATGCTTATGCGACGCTAGCGTCGCGTAAGCAATGGTCCCCGTAATTTTTTCGCTTCGGCGGCGTCGCTACGCCCCCCTTTTTCTTGTAGTGGTCTCCTACGATTTTTCTAACCTTAAATTGAATTTCTAGAGATGAGATCCAAAAAGCGTTGAGTAGATGGTTAGACTTAAGCAATAGAGAGATTCTTTAAAAGCCTTAGGGTGGTTTCTACCAAATGACTTATATCGTTAGCCTTAGGGTGGTTTCTACCAAATGACTCATATCGTTAGCACTCTAGCATCTCATATCTATAAAGTGTCTATAGATATGAGAAGTATTTGTATACACTTTGTGTGTGTTCGACTCTGCTAAGACTCACAAGCTGAAGTGATGGCTTCCTCCAGGCTTGAACGTTCACGATGTGTAGCTGCACAATCTTGCTACATGTATGCAATGGAACTTTTGTAGCCTTTTGACACCCGATTCTGCAGATTATTGGTTCTCTTGTAATTGATGTAATAGAACACCTGTTATGAACTGTTGTTCCTCTCAGCCATCAGAGAGAGAGGTGACAGAGCGTAAGAGCCATTCAGAGATGCACATATGTGCCTTAACGAGCAAGCTCGTAAGACCAGAAATCACACGGAGGAAATATTCGAGCAAATGAGGAAGCGCAGCCCTACCTCCAACCAGATTGTTGGCTTTGTGCTCGAGGGCCTCGCCCTTACTGGTATTGTTATCACTCTCGTGCTTCTCACTCCTGTCCTCCTCTACTTCACTCCAATCCTCGTCCAATCTGGCATCATATTCTGTATGCGGGTATGCGGGCCAAGTGCCAGAACATCTCTGTAGTAGACGGACAACACCTCTGCATACATGGACTCTCTATAACACAGAGAGAGAGAGAGAGTAAGAGAAGACAAAAGAAAGGAATAGAGAGCTATAATGTTGGCAATAGCATTGGAAGACTCTCCACTCTGGCCGTCGAGCTTCTCATCACGGCAAGCGACCTGGTAAAGGATGTACGGTATGAGAATGTGCAGAAAGGGGAAGGCGAGCGACCCCAACCATTGAGGCCCATATAATACCGGATGCCCGTGTGCGCTCCACCGCAATGCCACGCTTTCTGGAGAGCTGCTCCAACTGTAGTCCATCAGTTCTATGGTTCAGCCATCAAATTCTGACATCCCAGAAGGCTGAGGAATGAGGCTATCTGTACCACACACTGCGCTCCACTCAAAAGCATATTCCAACCACAGCTTCTCTCGCAGCTTTCACTTGGCGCAACTGCACCACACGGTGCCTCCGCATTTGTCGTGGAGTAGAATCGCATGTCGTTTGACATTAGTAGTGATGTAATCGACATGTTAACTTGCATCAATATTAGCAAAGAACGTTCTAACCCAAACAGAAAACTACTAGAGCAATCAGAACGCAAGGCAGATTGTCTCTGGAACTGACACTTGAAGTCGAAACTTTGGGCCCTCATAATGATAAAGAACAAGTAAAAAAGAATCTTCCTCCAATGCCTTGGCTAATTTTCGCACTGTAATACGAACCTCTCCAAGAAAACGGGATTCCCCTTTGCATTTCGTGTCTTCCCAAGCTACAGGATCTATATTTGAGCCCCCAAAGCTTGCAACCTCATAAACACCGTGAAACTGATGGGTAGTGTAGTTGTAAAGAAATAGTGGTCAACTAGCATTAGATCAGAGATATTTTACACATGATCGGCTTACGTCATAATCCTTCTTGCCTAATCCTTTGGCATGGCAGATATTGCACCATCAAAATAGGAGTTAAATTTTAAATACAAATAGGACTTATGACATGAAAAATGGTGGGTTCCAAATTTGAATTTATTCGGCTCACTTGGACGGTTTGTGCATAAATGCTTATCTTATTTTAAACCACATTATCAAGGATTATATGATTCTCACGGGTACCACCACTCTATTGTGGCACACTCAAGGTACTAAGTGCCTCCATCTTTGTGCATCAAGAATATAAGAAGAAGACTCTTTTGTGTGTGCAGATGTGGGTTGGAGGCTAGTCTAAGCCCATCCATCAAACTCTCTCCAAGTGTTTACGCTATAAAATTGCAACCTGTGTCGTAATGACCGTTGCGCACGGACCGTCGATTAAATGACGACACGAACGACGCGTTTTCCGATGAATACTGCGACGGTAACTGCGACGCTCACCTGTAGCATCGCCTACACAACGGTTCAAAAAAGCGTCGCTCAAGCGACGCTTAAAACATCGCAAATGCGACGCCATTTTGACGCATGTATCATGGCTTGCACGCATGTTTTTACATCGTTTATGCGACACATGTATCATCGCTTACACGACGGTGTGTTGACTGGAAAAATTAAAACGTTGGAGGCTCTTCGATCGGCATTTTCATGCATCTGATCGAAGAGCTCTCCAACGTTCGCAGTTGCGCTACACTTATGAGCTAAAGCAAGTATATGCAGGTCTGTGTTTCTCTCTTTCTACATCTTTTTCGCTTTGAATTCTCTCTCTCTCTCTTTGTCTCTCTCTCTCTCTCTCTTTGTTGACTCTCTCTCTTATTCTCCTAATTGTTGACTCTTGTTCTTGAAATGTTATAGAAGTTCAAGTTTGCCAACATCTATATATCTACATCTTAAGAATACAACATGAACGAAAGAAAGGAGAAAATAACACTACATACATGCAACTTTGCATCGGTATATTTATTGCGATACTATTGATTAAGATTTCAATCATCCACAATTTACTAGAGTGGTTCATAATTCATGAGTTGTTGCTTACATGGATATAGGTGACATGATATTTGGAGAACTCCAAAGAGAATTTTTAAAAATATTGAAATTAAAGAAAAAAACAACATATTGGGTGTCATTAGCTAGTATGATTATGATGTTTGATATTCAAGAACAGATCTCTTCATTAATTCACCCTTGGAATCATCGACATGCACAATAGCGAAAGGTACAAAACTCTCTTCATTTATTCACCTTGGGATCTATTGTCGATCTAGAAGAGGAAATGGATGAGAACTGTGGTGATAGGGTTCTTCCATTTGCAAATATCAAAAAACCACCTCCCAACGGCGATCATACCCGACAGAACACCCAAGATCCTGAACCACTTAGCCTTGCTCTTGCGCATGCTCCACAGATTGCTATCCACATCATTGTCAACTACATCCTTGACAGTGAACTCGTGAATGCTGGTGTCAATATCTTTCATATATTCATCCATTGGTGTCAATATTCTACCCACAGAATGCCTTCATTCATAAAAAATATTATTATGAAAGTATTATTGTAATTAATACACACAGCTTCAATGAATGCATCACACAGCTTCTGTTTGGTATACTTTATCTATCCTCTTACTTTCTATTATAGATATATGTCTCTCCCTTTAAGCCATATGCAAGTCTCATTGCCAGCAAAGTGCTTTTGTCATGGGAGCTAGACGTAAGACCGAAACATAGAAAGGCCTTCATTCTCCTTCCTCTTGGGCTAGCCATTCTCCTTCATCACCGCTCCCGTTCTTGAACCTTTTAGTAGAGGAGCTTGCTGCTGTGATTTTTGGCTGTGACCATGCGACTTACAATGAATGCGTCACACAGCTTCTGTTTGGTATACTTTATCTATCCTCTTACTTTCTGACAAAAAGTTGCATGGTATTTTTGAGGCAGATTGCTATGGAGAGATGAACATCAATCCATATGTCTGGACAGATGGGAAGCAGAAGACAGGTTTTTCAGCTCAAGTTCTTTGCTTAGATTTAATAATCTCTGATATTACATTAGATCACTGTCTGAGGTGTAATGAGGTTTTGTTTACATGTAGGCACGCATACGGGTGAGATGTCAGTGTGCACCATTGACAGAAAGGCATATACAAGGGAGCATTAGCAGCGAAGAGGGAACTACATCTTTGATAGTGAACTCGTGAATGCTGGTGTCAATATCTTTCATATCTTCATCCATTGGTGTCAATATTCTACCCACAGAATGCCTTCATTCATAAAAAAATATTATTATGAAAGTATTATTGTAATTAATACACACATAGCATATGATCTCATTACATAAATTTGTAATTAACATTTTCCAACAAACTCTAAAATTACTCTTACAAATCTCATCGCCAGCAAAGTGCTTCTGTCATGGGAGCTGGACGTAAGACCGAAACATACAAAGGCCTCATTCTGACCATGCGACTTACAATGACTGCGTCACACAGCTTCTGTTTGGTATACTTTATCAACCCTCTTACTTTCTATCACAGATATACGTCTCTCCCTTTAAACCATATGCATGAACAATAGCTTGATCATTAGCTTTTGTGCATGTCCAGGCCTTCGAGCTTCTCATATCATCTATGTAAAGAATGTCCGACCAGGGATGCCACTATTTTTGTTTAATAACATTGATAAAAAGTTGCATGGTATTTCTGAGGCTGATAGCTATGGAGAGATGAACATCAATCCATATGCCTGGAGTGATGGGAAGAAGAAGACACGTTTTTCAGCTCAGGTTCTTTGCTTAGATTTGATAATCTCTGATATTACATTAGATCACTGTCTGAACTGTAATGAGGTTTTGTTTACATGTAGGCACGCATACAGGTGAGATGTCAGTGTGCACCATTGACAGAAAGCATATACAAGGGAGCATTAGCAGTGAATTATGTGAATTATTCACAAAAGAAAATCCTATTTGAGTTAATTCATGTGCGACAGATAAGCTTATATCTCTTTTCATGTAGGCTAGATAAGCCTACATGAAAAGAGATAGACGAGTTAAATCATGTGCAGCTAGATAAGCTTATATCTCTTTTCGTGAGAAACTCGTTGAGTGTCACTAGACAGTTTGTGGGTTTACAATGTGGGTCCCTCAACAAAGGAGAAGCATATACAAGGGAGCATTAGCAATGAATTATGTGAATTATTCACACGAGAAAAACCTATTTGAGTTAAATCATGTTAAGCCAGATAAGCTTATATCTCTTTTCATGAGAAACTCGTTGAGTGTCAGTAGACACTTTGTGGGTTTACAACGTGGGTCCATCAACAAAGGAGAAGCATATACAAGGGAGCATTAGCAGTGAATTATGTGAATTATTCACAAGACAAAATTCTATTTGAGTTAAATCATGTGCAGACAGATAAGCTTATATCTCTTTTCATGAGAAACTCGTTGAGTGTCAGTAGATAGGTTGTGGGTTTACACATAGACACACACATACACACACATACACACACATACACACACATACACACATATACACATAGATAAGCTTATATATATTTTCATGAGATACTCATTGAGTGTCAGTAGATAGGTTGTGGGTATGTGTGTGTATGTGTGCGTATGTGTGTGTATGTGTGTATGTGTGTTATGTAACATTATGTGTGTATGTGTGTATATGAGTGTGTATTTGTGTGTGTATGCATGTAAGTATGTATGTATGTATGCATATGCGTATGCATATGTATGCATGTATGTGTATGTGTGTGCTTGTCTCTCTATGTGTGTGTGTGTGTATGCATATATATGAGTGTATGTGTATGTGTGTGTATGTGTGTGTATGTGTGTATGTGTGTATGTGTGTGTGTATGTGTGTGTATGTATGTATGTGTGTGTGTATGTGTGTGTGTACATGTGTGTATGTGTGTGTATGTGTGTGTATGTGTGTATCTAACATTATGTGTGTATGTGTGTATATGAGTGTGTGCGTGTATGTGTGTGTATGTGTGTATGTGTGTATGTGTGTGTGTATGTGTGTGTATGTGTGTGTGTATGTGTGTGTGTATGTGTGTGTGTATGTATGTGTATGTGTGTGTATGTGTGTATGTAACATTATGTGTGTATGTGTGTATGTGAGTGTGTATTTGTGTGCGTATGTGTGTGTGTATATGTGTATGTGTATGTGTGTATCTGTGTGTATGTGTGCGTATGTGTGTGTATGTGTGTATGTGTGTGTATGTGTGTATGTAACATTATGTGTGTATGTGTGTATATGAGTGTGTATTTGTGTAGGTATGCATGTAAGTATGTATGTATGTATGCATATGCCTATGCATATGTATGCATGTATGTGTATGTGTGTGCATGTCTCTCTATGTGTGTGTGTATGCATACATATGTGTGTATGTGTATATGTGCATGTATGTGTGTATGTGTGTGTATGTGTGTATGTGTGTGTGTATGTGTGTGTATGTATGTATGTATGTGTGTGTATGTGTGTGTGTATGTGTGTGTATGTGTGTGTATGTGTGTATATGTGTGTATGTGTGTATGTAACATTATGTGTGTATGTGTGTATATGAGTGTGTGTGTGTATGTGTGTATGTGTGTGTATGTGTGTGTGTATGTGTGTGTATGTGTGTATGTGTGTGTGTATGTGTGTGTGTATGTGTGTGTGTGTGTATGTGTGTGTATTTGTGTATGTAACATTATGTGTGTATGTGTGTATATGAGTGTGTATTTGTGTGTGTATGTGTGTGTGTATATGTGTATGTGTATGTGTGTATGTGTGTGTGTATGTGTGTGTGTATGTGTGTGTATGTGTGTATGTGTGTATGTGTATGTGTATGTGTGTGTGTATGTGTGCGTATGTGTGTGTATGTGTGTATGTATGTGTATGTGTGCATGTAACATTATGTGTGTATGTGTGTATATGAGTGTGTGTATGTGTGTGTGTATATGTGTATGTGTGTATATGAGTGTGTGTATGTGTGTGTGTATATGTGTATGTGTATGTGTGTATGTGTGTATGCATATGTGTGTGTATGCATGTAAGTATGTATATATGTATGCATGTATGTGTATGTGTGTGCATGTCTCTCTATGTGTGTCTGTATGCATATATGTGTGTATGTGTGTATGTGTGTGTATGTGTGTGTATGTGTGTGTGTGTGTATGTGTGTGTGTATGTATGTGTGTATGTGTGTGCATGTGCAATATGTATGCATATGTGTGTGTATGTGTATATGTGTGTGTGCATGTATATGTGAGTGTGTATGTATGTATATGTGTGTGTATGCAACATTATGTGTGTATGTGTGTATATGTGTGTGTATTTGTGTATATGTGTGTGTATCCAACATTATGTGTGTGTGTGTCTATGTGTGTATATGTGTGTGTATGCATATGTATGTGAGTGTAAGTGTGTGTATGTGTGTGTCTGTATATGTGTATGTGTATGTGTGTGTCTATGTGTGTATATGTGTGTGTGTATGCATATGTATGTGTGTGTGTGTCTATGTGTGTATGTGTATGCATGTATGTATGCATATGTGTGTGTATGTGTGTGTATGCTTTATGTATGCATATGTGTGTGTATGCATTATGTATGTGTATGTATGCATGTGCATTATGTATGCATATGCATTATGTATGTGTATGTATGCATATGCATTATGTATGTGTATGTATGCATGTGCATTGTGAATGCATATGTGTGTGTATGCATGTAAGTATGTATGTATGTATGCATATGCATATGCACATGTATGCATGTATGTGTATGTGTGTGAATGTCTCTCTATGTGTGTCTGTATGCATATATGTGTGTGTATGTGTGTATGTGTGTGTATGTGTGTATGCATGTGTATGTGTGCCTGTGTATGTGTGTGTGCATATGTGTGTGTATGTGTGTGCATGTGCACTATGGATGCATATGTGTGTGTATCTATATATGTGTGTGTGCATGTACATGTGAGTGTGTATGTATGTATATGTGTGTGTATGCAACATTATGTGTGTATGTGTGTATATGTGTGTGTATTTGTGTATATGTGTGTTTATGCAACATTATGTGTGTGTGTGTGTCTTGTGTATATATGTGTGTGTATGCATATGTATGTGAGTGTAAGTGTGTGTGTGCGCATACCTGGTGTCTCTCTCTCACGCGCTCTCTCTCTCTCTCTCTCTTGTTCTCTTGCTCTCGTCCAAATCTCGGCACAAATGTGCCGGGAGAAATCAAATTTTTTTTTGAACATTCTGAAGCGTCGCTTATGCGATGCTCTCGAATGGACGACGCATATGCGACGCTCTCCAGTTTGCCCATGTCGCACATACCGTCGCTAGCAAGCGACTTTCTTTGCGACGCACAGATTAGCGTTGCCTAAGCGACGCTCACTTGAGTCTGCAACGCACCCCGCCTAAAAACCAACTTTTAAAAATACGACCATCGCTTATGCGATGTTAGTGTCGCGTAAGCAATGGTCCCCATAATTTTTTTCCTTCGGCGGCGTCGCTACGCCCCCCTTTTTCTTGTAGTGGTCTCCTACGATTTTTCAAACCTTAAATTGAATTTCTAGAGATGAGATCCAAAAAGCGTTGAGTAGATGATTAGACTTAAGCAATAGAGAGATTCTTTAAAAGCCTTAGGGTGGTTTCTACCAAATGACTTATATAGTTAGCCTTAGGGTGGTTTCTACCAAATGACTCATATCGTTAGCACTCTTGCATCTCATATCTATAAAGTGTCTATAGATATGAGAAGTATTTGTATACACTTTGTGTGTGTTCGACTCTGCTAAGACTCACAAGCTGAAGTGATGGCTTCCTCCAGGCTTGAACGTTCACGATGTGTAGCTGCACAATCTTGCTACATGTATGCAATGGAACTTTTGTAGCCTTTTGACACCCGATTCTACAGATTATTGGTTCTCTTGTAATTGATGTAATAGAACACCTGTTATGAACTGTTGTTTCTCTCAGCCATCAGAGAGAGAGGTGACAGAGCGTAAGAGCCATTCAAAGATGCACATATGTGCCTTAACGAGTAAGCTCGTAAGACCAGAGATCACACGGAGGAAATATTCAAGCAAATGAGGAAGCTCAGCCCTACCTCCAACCAGATTGTTGGCTTTGTGCTCGAGGGCCTCGCCCTTACTGGTATTGTTATCACTCTCCTGCTTCTTACTCCTGTCCTCCTCTACTTCACTCCAATCCTCGTCCAATCTGGCATCATATTCTGTATGCGGGTATGCGGGCCAAGTGCCAGCACATCTCTATAGTAGACGGACAACACCTCTGCATACATGGACTCTCTATAACACAGAGAGAGAGAGAGTAAGAGAAGACAAAATAAAGGAATAGAGAGCTATAATGTTGGCAATAGCATTGGAAGACTCTCCACTCTGGCCATTGAGCTTCTCATCACAACAAGCGACCTGGTAAAGGATGTACGGTATGAGAATCTGTAGAAAGGGGAAGGCGAGCGACCCCAACCATCGAGGCCCATATAATACCGGATACCCGTGTGCGCTCCACCGCAATGCCACGCTTTCTGGAGAGCTGCTCCAACTGTAGTCCATCACTTCTATGGTTGAGCCATCAAATTCTGACATCCCAGAAGGCTGAGGAATGAGGCTATCTGTACCACACACTACGCTCCACTCAAAAGCATATTCCAACTATAGCTTCTCTCAGAGCTTTCACTTGGCGCAACTGCACCACACAGTGCCTCCGCATTTGTGGTGGAGTAGAATCGCATGTCGTTTGACATTAATAGTGATGTAATCGACATGTTAACTTGCATCAATATTAGCAAAGAACGTTCTAACCCAAACAAAAAACTACTAGAGCAATCAGCACGCAAGGCAGATTGTCTCTGGAACTCACACTTGAAGTCGAAACTTTGGGCCCTCATAATGATAAAGAACAAGTCAAAAAGAATCTTCCTCCAATGCCTTGGCTAATTTTTGCACTCTAATACAAACCTCTCCAAGAAAACGGGATTCCCCTTTGCATTTCGTGTCTTCCCAAGTTACAAGATCTATATTTGAGCCCCCAAAGCTTGCAACCTCATAGACACCGTGAAACTGATGGGTAGTGTAGTTGTAAAGAAATAGTGGTCAACTAGCATTAGATCAGAGATATTTTACACATGATTGGCTTACGTCATAATCTTTTGGCATGGCAGATACTGCACCATCAAAATAGGAGTTAAATTTTAAATACAAATAGGACTTATGACATGAAAAATGGTGGGTTCCAAATTTGAATTTATTCGGCTCACTTGGACGGTTTGTGCATAAATGCTTATCTTATTTTAAACCACATTATCAAGGATTATATGATTCTCACGGATACCACCACTCTATTGTGGCACACTCAAGGTACTAAGTGCCTCTATCTTTGTACATCAAGAATATAAGAAGAAGACTCTTTTGTGTGTGCAGATGTGGGTTGGAGGCTAGTCTAAGCCCATCCATCAAACTCTCTCCAAGTGTTTAAGCCTACCCTAAGGCTCCATTGGTGTACAAAAAGGCTAATCTAAGCCTACTCCTCTCGCGCCAACTTATCTTGGTGTTGTACAAGTGCAATGCTACTCTAAGCCGTCTCTCCCTCCCCAAGAATTTTAAGTGTGGTATCCAGTTGTTCATTTCAAGCTTTGCAATTATTTTGAAGCGATGTTTTTGATAGCGTTTCTAAGCACTTTATCCTCAAAGCATTGTAATGACCAAAAGTGAAGGTAGCTCATCATCTATGGCTAACTTCTTACCCTCTTTCACCCCTATTTTTATGCCTAAGGATGAACGCCTCAATGGATAAAATTACAATCTATGGAAAGATATCATGCGCACCTATATCTACACGAATCTCCTTCATGAGGTATTAGATGGGTCAGATCCTGAACCCAATAGGGATACCAACTTAGACAATTGCCATGTGTGGAATGTCAAGGACAAAAGAGCTTTAGGTCAGCTGTTACTTGCCTGCGACGAACTGACGAAAGGACATATCATGGCCTGCAAGACATCCAAGGATGCTTGGGATACGCTAGTCGCTTTGTATGAAGACAAAACCCCCTCGAAGATATATGCCTTAGAGGCCGAGTTTCATAATTTGGCAATTAGGCCACACGACACAATTACCAAGGTCATAGCCCAACTTGAGGATTACCGACATAAATTGGCACTATGTGGTAGGCAGATCTCTAGTGAAGACATGGCCATTATACTTCTGAACAAGTTACCTAAGTCATAAGAGACATTTTGCATAACTTTGTATAATCGTGGCCAAGTCTTATCTTGGGAAGAGGTTCGTCGACTCTTGCGCCTTTGCGGCCCAGGAATCTGCCATGAAGGCCAAAGGTCCCTTCAATAAGGGCAAAACCACAAGTTATCAGGCTAGCAATGGATCTAAGCAAGGATCACATACTTCATCGAAGAAGTTCACCTGTAATTTTTATGGAAAATCAGGACACTTAGAAAAGTTTTGCTATACATCTAGGCAAGTATCCAAAGGATCCCAACATAGATTCCACTACTCAAGTGAGAAACTCTTCATCTCCACAGAAGCCAATGCACTAGTTACTTCTAGCTCCCCACATGAGTGGATCTTTGATAGCGGAGATACCTCCCATATGTGCAAAGACAAGGACTCATTTCAAGAACTCGAAGAGCACACGGGAGAAGTCTATCTTGGCAAAAATAAAATTTTACCTATCGGAGGAAAGGGAAAAGATCAAATTACCAACAATCAGGGGGAATACAAGTCTTTGTCCAATGCTACATGCACACCTTCCATCCACCTTGCCCAAACCTACTTCCTAGGCTCTGATACCGATTGTGGAAATCGAAATCATGACCTACTAGCTAGGAGTATGATGGTCTAACTACTTGCCCCAAAACCCATGGTTGAGGATTACTTCCTAATCGTGGTTCAACCATCTATTGCATGTCATTGAACCATCTATTGCCTATTATTCTTGAGTCTAACAAAAATCTCAAAAATCTTTTCTAGAACATCTGCAAGAAAATTATAAATTCAAAGTTGAAAAAGCAAAAGTGTTCTTTGCGATTTGAGTTTTGTGTTAGATAGCATGAGCTATAACACTTGACTTTTTCACCACAACCTTGAATACTTATAGCTTGATCATTGATTTTGAATTCAGCCATATCTCTTCATTTTAGATAAGTTTGAGCTTCTTCTTAATTCTTGAGGATGAAAAGTCTTTCAAAGGGGAAACGAAATGGTGAAGTAATCATCATTTGGAGAAAATTGGTGATATTATTTCCATGAACATGAAATCATGGCTAAACATGATGGGCTAGAGAGTGTAACAAAAACATCTTCTGGATAATACATGTTAAGAAAGCAACAAGATGTTGGTTACTAAGAAACTTGATGGCATGCATAAGTAAAGTACCATCCCCTTAGGATTAGAAAGGATCCCGAAAGATAATTGTAATAAAAAGCTTAGATAAAGAATTCCAAGAGAATTGAGTGAGATATAATTTTCAAGTATATAGTCTCCAACGGTTCGTCTAACCTTAAATTGAATTTCTAGAGATGAGATCCAAAAAGCATTAAGTAGATGATTAGACTTAAGCAATAGGGAGATTCTTTAAAAGCCCTAGGGTGCCTTAAAAAAAAGAAATTTAACGACAAGGATAATCTATTCTCACTACAAGTTGGTTAAGTGAGAACCAAGAGATCATGAATTAAGAGAATTCAAGGAACTTGGTACTACATTGGTATTTTCTTGAAGAAAAGGCATTGATGGAAGCATAAAAAATCCTAGCAAGAAGAATCCTTTAACATCAAATTCTTTCGAGGCATTTGATCTCTATAATAGATAGATTAATGTATCTAGACTTGAAGATAAACATAAGTCACACATTTATGTTAAATACAAAAGTATGGTGGTATGGACGCAAGACCTTGTATTCCCATAGGTGTGGGACGGATGGTGTGGGACATTTGGCCTTGACATGGTTATGTTGGAATCATTCCAAGAGATTTTAAAACTATCCTTGAAGAGAGATTAGATCCAAAAAAAGGATTAGAAATCAGTTCAAGAACTAACACCTAAACAAGAAAGAATATCGTCAAGTATATTTATACAGAGATTCGAAGCTTGTAATGGCTTTTCAAGATGGACCTGTTCAGCCTTATTATGATGAAGCCATGCTAGTTTTTATGTCATATGACGAAACGTCGACAAGGGATAGCTGTTCAAGCCTGTGTTCGTGGTTTCTACCAAATGACCCCAGCAGAGATAATAATGTATACACCTAAGTACACAAAGAAGGAGATAGACAGACGCAGAGGACTGCGATGGAAGATCCCAGAAAACAAACATGTCGCTGAGTATGTGCAAACATCGCTGAGTATGTCGCTGAGTATCGCCATTGTAGGAAACTCAGTGAAGAAACCAAACAGACGCATAACTAACATCACAGGACACGTTCGCAATGAAGAGGGTACTTCAATTTCATTGCGAACTAACATCCTCAGTTTTTGCAATGAAGAGGGTACTTCAATTTCATACTATCAACAGGGTACTTCGAAGCATTCTTCCTCAGCTTTTCCAGCGCCGGTTCACCAAGATTTACATTGCACACGTCCGCCCGACGGACCAAATACAGGAGAACGTCCAACAGCTGGTCCTCTTAATGCTCTTTTTCGTCCGCACTCCAATCATACAATCCTGGCGGTACCTCGCCTCTCCACTGAAATATCTCTGACAGTTCCCCCACTTCACCAACCTGCAGCATCCACAACCCCAAAGTTTACAATGAGCAGAATGTTTACACTTGCCTTTCACTCTACTCTTTACGGGACATCATGCTCCAGACTCACAGAACAATGATGGGGAAGATAGAGGAAGCGAACAGTTTTCCGTCTCTATAAATTTCTTTACATTTTCCGTGTAGTATGTTTCGCTCACTTCCTCCAGAAACATGTAGATATACATACTAGATAGAGGTAATACAAGGTTTCTGGGGCTGTGGAAGCTCTCCCAATCGCGCTCTCTGGCGAACACTGCGAGCATTCTTGTCAGGTCTGTAAGCGCCACATCAGAACGAAGAAACTTCCGTGTCTTGGTCTGTGTAATTAAGTTGTCCATGCTCTCTCTCTCTAAATAAGTTCACCTGCACAGCCGAGGGCTGTGTACCTAGAATTTGCCAATTGCATTCTGGTGCCCAAACAGAGTGTCCAGATATAACTTGTCGTAGATGAATGGAGAGAGAGAGAGAGAGAGATGACGGGACATGTCATGTCCTTGTTACCCAAACTAGAGTGGTATCCACACATAATGACAAAACAAACAACCGGTGGAAATGAGTCTGCTTTGGGCACTTGGAAGGTGACATCATATTATGCTTCTCAATTCTTATAATATTCTCATGAAATCATAGCCAAAGACAAAAGTGAGGCAGCATTGCGTTACGTGTAGATCTTTTGTTCTTTTTGATGACTGTTTACGACGCATACATCAGTACAGTAATTGACGATCATGGCAAGATTGACGGCTCAAGGGACTGCAGAAACATGAGCGTCTCCAACAAATCCAAGAAAACATTTAGTTAAGGCTCAATGATGATTCGATTGTAAAACCGTAAAGGCTCAGTGATGAATCGGGCAAGGATGCTTTCTAATCCACCCTTATCATTACTTGTGTAATATTACTTATGTAATATGAAAAAAGTCCAATTTATCAAGTGCAAAATTCGATATGGTTCGGGTAGGGATCATATCACCAAGATTCTCGTCTTTTTAGATAAATTCTAGGATATAGTGCCCTTAGAAGAGGCATATTGAAGAGATGAAAACCATTCTCCTCAATTGGAACATGGGATTAGGGAATACCATTATAGACATCATAACTTGAACTATATTTTTGAGAGCAAAAATTTTCTTCATCTCGTTGAAGTTGAAGAGTTGAAGAAAATTTTTGCTCTCAAAAATATAATTCATGTTATGATGTCTATAATGGTATTCCCCAAACTGAGGAGAATGGTTTTCATCTCCATTGTGCTTGGTTTGGCAAGAGGCATTGGCCTTTGATGCGCTTCCCGAATGCCTAAACAATGGTGTCATCAAGCTTATCCGTAAAAAAGATAATAAGAATAGGATCGAAAACAGGCAAGCAATCACGATGCTTCAAACTGGGTACAAGATTCTTGCAAAAGTAATTGCCAATGGAATTTCTTACCACTTGAAGAGGTGGCTTTGTGAGGACCAAAAAGGATTCATCAAGGGTAGATCAATACTGGAAGCCATGACCTTCAATTTTGCTTAAGCGTCCGAGCAAGATGTGGTATTCCTTAAAATTGACTTTGATAAAGCCTATGATAGAGTAGAATGGGACTTTGTCCTCCAATCTCTTAAAGACCTCGACTTCAAAAAAAAGTTCACAAAGATGATCACTACTCTAATGCATGGGAAATGCGTTGACACAAATAAATATCAATGCTCAGCTATCGAAGGCTATCAAATTAAAATGCTGTATTAGGCAAGGGTGTCCATTGGCCCCACTACTCTTCGCTATTGCCAGAGAGGGGCTGAGCAGTGTTGTCCAACATCACTTGGAAAAGGGTCATATTAAAGGTCTCTCTCTACCTCTCAACCAAGGCCAGACCATCATGAGGCTAGTTGCAGATGATATGAACGCATTTGCGCATAACCATCTGACCAGCATTGAAACCTTTTGGGGGTGCCTTAACACATTTTGTGTGGCATCAAGCTCCAAAATAAACCATTCAAAAACCGCTTTTAGAGCCATCATAGGATTTCCACCTCTACTATTGGTGAACCATGGTTTCCAAATTCTCCCCACCGGTAGAGTTTTTCGCCTACTTGCTATTCCGATGGGCTTTGGTGTCTCGATGGAGCAACGATGGAATTGGGTCCTATCCAAACTAGACAACATGTTAATGTATTGGAAGGGCATGCAAATCAACCTCGTAGGCCGTGCCATGGTAATTAATACATTCCTCATCTCCTCAACCATTTACTTTCTCTCTTGCTAGAGACCGAAGGATCAAGAGCTTAGCGAATTGGAAAAGATCTGTAGAAATTTTCTTTGGACGGGGGACCACAATAGAAGGGGGGGGTCCAAGAATTAAATGGTGCGCCTACATCAGCCAAAAGGATTGTGGGGGTAGGGGCATTATCGATATTGAAGGCATGGCTGACAAGTTGGCGAAAAAATGGATCATCAGAGCTTGGTGCAACTACGAGACTTCTTGGGCCAAGCTCATTTTCAGGAACAACAACAAGATTACACTGGTTGGCTTCCCTCATTGGAAGGACTTGGGCCTCCTTATCTTATTATTCTCTCCGATTTCGGTTTCCCCTAAAGGTTCAAATCTTGTGCGCTTCCTATGGAAAAGTTGGAACAAGTTCAAACAATTTATTAGAATCAGAGAAGATTGGACATGGGCGGCATGTATGAGAGAAAAGGGGTACTCAATCTAGTTTCTGATCAACGTCATTAGGGGTGTGGCTTGCTAGGACCTCCAAAATGCTAAGAGGCTCTAGATCAAGGATTTTAGACATTGGAAACACCTCTCGAAACAAGAAATTGATAAGTGGATCAACTTTGAAGACATAGACCTTGAATTAAGAGTGAACTAGAAAGAATGGACTCTCCTTGAGGGCAGATGCATCACATGGGAACGATCAAAAACCCGTCTCCTAAGTGGGCAAGATGTGCCGTGCCATGAGGGTCTCATTTGGCACAATGGTAATCGCTTGTCCAAAATTCCTAGAATCAAGGAGAACATGGACTATCATATTACACTTAATAAGAAGTGGTGCCTGACTTGGACCAGCCTACATTGGGATTTGAAGTTCATGTCTATTTGGCACCCCCTTATCGAGATCAAGAAGTCAATGCTCATGTGGTAGATTCTCCACCATGGTATCTGGACCAATCTAAAAGCTAACAAAATTTGTGGTGTTATGTCGTGGTGCAAGCGTTGCCATCACAGCATTGAGGATTTGAGTCACATCTTCTTTACCTGCCCCAAGTCTCTCCGGCTCTCGTGGACCCTGGGGTACATCTTTAGTTTGAAGGAGCAAATCACCTAGAAGGAAGCGCTTTTGGGCGAAGCCATTTGCTTCTTGATAGCTCTGTGAAATGCGATAAGAGAGGAAACCCTTTGGAAGGTTTGGGGGGAGTGGTGTGCCTACATATTTGGACACCCTCCTAAAGAATGGTTGATCCAGAAGTGTTTGTTCCTCCTTGGCAAAAGAATCTTCATTTGCAAGAGTTCCCCACCATTTAGGCATCATAAAGTGTATTTCGTCCAGAACAACAAGCTTATATCCAAGTGGGCCTCACATGAGGGGGGCGAGAGGGTTATTAAACTCTTTTGCAAGGCTCTCTAGAGCACTTAGTTTAGCCCCTGCTTTGTGGGATTCGGGGGGTCCAAAGGGCACGAGTCCCATTCACTTGTATCATTTTCTTCTTTTTTTAAAGTTTTAGAGAGTAGGCCACGGTTGAACTTCCTTGTATATAAAAAAAAAATTGTTCAAGGGGGAGGTGGGGATGTTATAAAGTAAGCTTGAGCAAGGTTAATGAAAAGATAACATCAATAGATTATAGAGCCAAGTCAATTGGAGCAAGATTTACTTGGAGAACGGTCTTTTGTTCTTCTTCCATGTTGAATGCTATTAGGGGAAAAGCACTCTCAAAGATATGGAAAGAAATATGTGCTCTCAACTTTGACAATCCTTCAAAAGAATGACATATAGAAAAATATATTTACCTTCTTAGGCAAAATAATCTATAACTCTAAGAAGTCCCATCCAATTCAGAGACCATTGGATTTTCATTTTCAAAAACAACATCATAAAAAATAAGTGGGCGACCCATGACCATTGGATTTTCATTTTCAAAAACAACATCATAAAAACTAAGTGGGCCACCCATGAGGGGGACAAAAAGATTATTAACCTTCTCTATAACTCTCTCTAACTCCCTTGTATCTTTTGCAATGACTAAAACCTACTATTCCCACCATTGTCTGGACATCATCATTGTTCTTCCTTCGAGCCATCCTAACCCTACTCTATGGGATAGGAGGTGTCTCTTGGGCACTATGCCCCTTCATTGTTCAATTCGTCTTTTATTAATTCATGCTAGGGAGAATAGGCTCATCTGAACTTCATCTAGTACAAAAGAATTCAAATACAAATATGCACATGTGTGGCATAGTAGCTAGAATTGCCTCATAGGTGGGGGACATGTGAGTTCAACACATGGACATCATGGATACCTCCCCTCCTTCATTGGAAGGATGATTGGCCTTAGGTCCTATGGCCTTCAAGCAAACACCTGCTGATCCCCATGCTTCAAGCACTAATTGCAAGCTCTCTTGGGGCTAGTGAAACCATGTCTTTGATCTTAGGGCCTGTCAAACCAATCTTCACAATTAGGCTCAGGTTCATGCCTTTCCAAGCTCTACCCTAGTGGGCATTTGGGATCTATAATTCTGGCCATGCTCTACGTCTAACCCCTACTTTGTAGGATACACAAGGTCCTAGGGACACCAAACCTGCCGTGAATTGTACTTTCAATTAATTCAAGCATATATAGGAGAGCAGGCGGCCTCAGCCACAACTTCCTTTCTTAAAATCACAATATAACATAGAAAATTTTGTTAGTATCATAGCCATCGTTAGTACACGAGATGAAAATAAACACTAAAATATCATATCAAACCATGTCTATACTCTTAACAATAGATCCAACAAAGTTGTTGAGAAAAAAACTTTTCGAGATGTCATTTTAGAAGCAAAACTTTACCATAATAAAGCATTGCTGCTATGAGAGATAACCAAAGTAATCCCATCTCTTTCAAGGAAGGAATTCCATAAGTACAATCATGAAAACCTAAGAAAATGCCGTTTCTAATACTAAAGGAAAATAGATGAATAATTAAAGCCAGTACTTCCTCGATTTTTTTTTTTGATATCAGCTTCTAGTTGTAGGTCGGAATGGGCCACCTTGGACGACTCGCTATTTCACCGCCTCGGTTGAACTTTCTTAGGCTCTTCAATCTTTGATCCTCCGTTGCTCCTTCTTTCGGCCGATGTGTGAAGTTCCTTGCTTAATTGGATAAGCAGACTTCTGTATATGATGAAGTTGCAGGTTTGAACTCCATACACGATGGACTTCTATCAAATGGTCGTTGGCTATGGCTCCTGCAAGAGTCGCTTGGCCCCGTGGATAGAGGAGATTGCTATTCTTATGACATCAAGAGTTCGAACCTCGGATGCCACCCTCATTGGAGCTCTCCTCTTTTGAACGAGCCTTGCTATGTTGGATAATAGGAAGCCCTCAATACTACAAGGTCACGAGATGAAGCCTCGTATGCAACTTCTCTATAGATATCACCCTCCTTTTTTTCTGTGAATATGGAAACAATCTCTTTCTCTGAGCCGGAGGGCAACGCCTGGGCATACGCGGGCAGAAAATGCTCCCTTGAGGTAGGTCCAATCAGGCCACCTAGGTGTGGACTATATGTTAGAAAGAGAGGGGTCGTGGGCGTCCCATTCAATGCTCCTACTCAGTGTCAACCGTGCACTTTTCTGAAATCCCTGCGCGCATACATCAGGTGGTCAATTTGATGCACAGAGCTTTAAATGAGCGGGGTCGTCGGCTAGAGGGTCCTCCTCTGGTCGTTGGGGGCTTCACCCATCTACAACTCAAGTACCATCATTAAATGCTCACAGGCAATAATACTCCGGGCGACGGCACACAGACGGTTATCCTTTAGAAAGAGAGGGATAAAAGAGCTCATGTGCACAGAACTCGAGGTCGACAGCATTCAAAACTATGAGTCTCTGAGCATGAAAGGTTGCACGTGACTGTTGTGGCTCCAGTGCTCTAGATTCTACTCGGCAGCGACAGAATTCAAATGCACACTTTGGAGTTGATGAGGACTTACTATGCACGTGGGCTCCTCGAGATTCTTTGATTATTGAGTGACTGGGGCTTTTACCTAACCATCTCTAGGCTTCTGGCGACAGAACTCAGAGCAGGCACAAATTTCCACTGAAAAAAATAATGATGCAGTTACTGATGAATTTGGAACTTTCCTATAGCCTCCAGGAGATTGCTTGCACATGAATCAAGAAAACACTACAAGTACTTGAATAAAACTTGGCTCTGATACCAGTGTTGTGAAAACTCCTTCCAAGGGTGTAGCATCCACGAGAGAGTGAGTGAGTACGTATCCACCCATCCAACTCCACCCATATATATACCAAACGTCCAAGAGTTGCATGCTTTAGTTTTTAGCCATGTGTCCTTTCCAATGTCCTTCATGTGGATACTTTCCAAAGAGAAATCACATGGCTTCTATTTCAATTGAAGTCACGTATGGGTCAAGGTGTCACTTGGGAGAAGCTTCTCCCAAGACTAAGATTTTATTCCCTTAGGTTAATTTCCTAAGGTAAAAAACCCTTCAATTTGAGACTTCTATGAAATAAAACCTCAAGGGTTAAATCGAGAACCATAGGTTGCTTTTGGAGGGTCTAACCCTTGATTTATGCAACACATACCTTTTGTTCTCTTCATCTTGAAGTAGCAAGGACTCTTAACTTCTTCAAATGAATTTTTCTCTTCCTCTAGTGCTAAGACTAAGAGACAAAACACACATGGTATTTAAATGGAAGTGAACATAGAATTATGTTTTAACATCTCCTCATATCTCTGAATCAAAATTCTTCTTCAAATGTGACTGATATGACTGAATTCACCAATCTTTTGGCTGAATACTATATTACCTCTCTAGTGTACCTAGATCAAATTCTGTACCTAGATAAAAAACTTGCAACCAACTTACAACACAAGGTTGGCTGAAAACAAAACTCATCTCATCTTCAAATTTGTCTTCTTAGATAAGCTTTCTTGTCATGAAAGAGATATATCGAAACTGGCAAGAACAACCTCTAGATACTTGTTTTGATGTAGCTAATGCTCTTACTTTCAAAATAATGAAAGTGTTTGAAAGCACTTCTTCAATCCTTCAAATCTCTTCATAACTGCTCTTCTAAGATATGACCTGCTAATGACAATCTAATAATAGAAACGAATACCTGTGATTTGATGGTTATCTGGTTCCTTCATCTTCTCCAAACCATTGTTTTTCCTTGAATTTGAAGTAGCCTTCTATTCCTTATATTGGTAATAAAAATTCTAATTATTCTCGTTATGTAGACAATCGTAAGTCTACATCAAGGTACATTTTTCATTTTGTTGGAGGTGCTATCTCTTGGAAATATGATCTTCAAGAATGTAGAGTTGTTTCCACTACAAAAGCAAAGTATGTTGTAGTAAGTAAGGCATGTAAGGAAGCATTGTGGCTTTCCATTTTGCTTTTGATATAGGTTTACTTCAGCATGTACCTTGTTTTCTCATCGATAGTCAAAGTGCCAGTGCATTGGCTAAGAATCCACTCTACTATGCAAAGAGTAAGCACATTGAGGTGCAATATCAGTTCATTCGAGACTGCTTAACCATTGAGCGCATTATTCTCTAGAAAGTTCGTACTCAAGATAATGTTGCTATTCTCGACGTGGTGTCTGCAGGATCTTAAGTTTCAGCATGGTATCATTGCATGCTATCAATGAATGCTCGCTTCTTGCCGCCATCACTGCGCTTGATTCTCGAGCGCACACAAGATTTTGCGCTCTCGCCTATGGAGTCCACTTTTCCCCTCGTTTGATCCCACCTTCTACACTCGCAGAGGCTTGTGTAGACCTCCTACCTCACTTCCTCTTGCGCTGTTGTAAACAAGCAACACAACAAATGGTGACGCTCTGCGAGATGGTTCGGACTACTAGACACTTGGGATGCTACATCATGCCTGTGCTTCACACACAAAACACTAAGTCTGAGAAAATCTTCGCAGCACTCTCCATAATTTGCCATTGTGGAAGAATGCCCTCTACACACCGGCAAAGAACTTTACTACGAGATTGTTGGCCATATTCGTTTACTTGCTGCAACAATTATATTTGACCTGCGCAGCATTTATAGAGACCTTATCACAGGGAAGTATCTCTTTCTTGATCTATTCAAGATTCATAAATATCTTTCTTTTTCTTTCTCTGCACATAATTCGTATTGCGTATGCCTTTAACTATACCACACAGTCATCCTTATTGAGAACTGTCGTTACATCTCAGGCTATCTCACGGTCAAGGACATGGTACTCCTACGAGAGCTATTCTTGAATAAGGATTCCCATCACTGTGTATAATCATAAGTCTCACACTTTGGCATAGTTTTCCTTGCATCTCAGTGGTTCTTAATGGTAGCTCCGAATGTTTTGCCTCGCATGAACAATGTTCCCTAAGCCTTAGGACGATGGCCAGGCCAAAGTTCATTTGGCGAGCTTGCGATTGCATCTGTTCATGCCTGATCACCATGACACATATGCCTTGCTTCTTAGTAGAGGATGAAAAAATTCACTCCTTATGAGCACCTATTCACACACATCCGATGCTAGGATTTAGCCAATTACTGAGACATTGCATCACTCTAATTCACACTCTCCTATACTTATGTTTTTTGAAACTAACATCATTCTTTTTACTGTGACTTCTCTTTGCAGCAAAGTACGACCTTGTACTTGAGGGGGAGGAAACAGGATTCAAGTTCAAGCTCAACTTTTCAAAGCTCAATGTGCAAGTTTTTTGCCATCACACGATGGTTTAACTTTACTTGTCATAACTTCTGTATATTCCATTATCTACCACACCTCCCCTATGCGAACATTCGCATTAAGGGGGAGTGTTGGAGTTAATGCTTCATATCCACATTATCTCAACATGAAAGCGACGTATGAACCGTTGCTTAAAATTGTATAAATATAATCATTTATCAATCAAATATACAATGAACTTTTGTCTCTTCCTTCGTGTTGTCTTCTTCCCGCTCTGCTGTTCTCGGCATGTTGTCTGCAGGATCTTAAGTTTCAGGAGGTGAGGTGGGGGAACTGTCAGAAATATTTTAGTGGAGAGGCGAGGTACCGCCAGGATTGTCTGATTGGAGTGCAGACGAGAAAGAACATTTAGAGGAGGAGTTGTCGGACGTTCCCCTGTATTTGGTCCGTCTGGCGGACGTGTGCAATATAAATCTTGGTGAAGCGGCGCTGGAAAAACTGAGGAAGAACGCTTCGAAGTACCCTGTTGATGCAACAATGAGGAGTTATGGTAGTCAACTGACAGCTTTCGACAATAATGCTCGAAAGACAACCGCAGATACTAATCGTAAACTGCCAATCGCTTGACGATGTCCGAAGATATACACACTATATCATAGATATGTTTTGCTGCTATATGCATGAATTGTACATTCGAGATAGACAGTTTATTAAGTATTGAATCGCTTTGCATTGTGCAGACTTCAAGCCCCGGCTCCTCCTCTTCTCTTTCGCTGTTTTGATGTTTCTTTGTATTTAATTCGTGATTTACTACGTACTGAGTATCCTACAAAGCGCAGCAATTTCAGCGATACTAAGTTCTTTGGATTTCGATAATTGCACATACTCAGTGATATGTTTGTTTTCTGGGATCTTCGCCCTCTGTGTCTATCTCCTTCTTTGCGTACTTAGCTGTATACATTATTATCTCTGCTGGAGTGCTAACGATAGGAGTCATCAGGGCCTCTTGAACCTCTTTACATTTGGTAGATACCACGAACACAGGCTTGAAGCTTCGAGCTGGTTGCCACGTGAATAGTTAGCTCTTGTCGTTGTTTCTTCATATGACATGAAAGCTAGCATGGCTTCATCATATGGGACTGAACAGGTCCATCTGGAAAAGCCATTACAAGTTTCGAATCTCTCTCTCTCTCTCTCTCTCTCTCTCTCTCTCTATATATATATATATATATATATATATATATATATATATATATATATATATATATATATATATATATATAACGGCAAGTATAAGTAGTTCATCATAATTACCCTAATCTTATATTAAACTCTTAGCATCTCATGTGCATGACTACGATGTTGAAATCCCAAGCTGTTTTATATGGCTCTCTCTCTCTTTCTTAGGGAAGAGGAAATCTTGCATTGATTCCTCAACAAAAACCAAACCTTTCCAGACATGATTGATAGTCCCAAGGATGGACCTCTTCTTAATCATCTTTTTTTTACCTCACTGATCCAGTGTCGAAGGTGACATGTAATACGGTTCGCAAAGACCTTTGCCAAGATCTTGGAACCAGTTTGTAGCATCGTAATTGGCCACCAATTTTCACTTCTACTTTTGCTTCCTTTTTCATGAATGAACTTGATGACATCCTCATTGAGACAGTTGGGAAGCATGCAACACTTTTATGCATGCGAACTAGAGGACTAGTATCCTCAAATACCACTTTTCTCACTTCAACCTCCTTAATGGGTTGTTTATGCATCTTAGATTCATTGAAAATGGCATCACTACTTTTTATCACTGACCCTGTTTCACGATCCCATAAGCAATATCCAAATTATCCTTCTCAACTATGGTCCAACTTTTGTCTAAGATTCTTGGGTATATGAACATATGCTTCACACCCAAAAACTCGAAGATGATCATAATATGGTGGCTTTCCTATCCATAACTCTTGTGCCATCAGACCTTTGGCTATACTCTCCAGAGAGGCTAGGGGTAACAATGCCAAATCCCAACCTTAACTACTGCATGCACCAAAGTGGTGGCCAAAGAGGCTCAGGAGTGGGCTAATTATTGATTTGGTAGCCAACTTCAATTAGGCTCCCAATTTGAGATTCTGACACTAGCAAAGCTTGGTGGCGGTATTCCCTGCATTGATTTTCACTTTCACACTTTACTGACAAAATATACTTTGCCCATCATTTGCCACCCAAGCTCGCTCATGGTGGAGCCCCGACTGAATAGGTGGTAGTCGCCCAATTACCTTGCAAAAATAAGTCACCCATGTGTTCCATGTTTAAAGAGAGATGCCTGATTTGCATTAATTATTGCATGAGGATGAGAGAGGAAATAGGTAGACACCTCAAATTATGCTCAATATTTTCATATACCAAATGGTGGTCACCTTCGTTGAAGATGCCTTGTTGGAGGTCGCCCAATGAGAGTTCGAGGTGGAGGGGAAAGGTTGGAGGTGGTTGCCTTGGGAAGAGAGGAGAATGAAGAGGAGGTGCCAAATGATGCAACAAGTGGTCGCCCCACATCTTCTTGGTGGTCACCCAACATGGATTATACCCATATATGGGTGGTCGAACTCTTTTGCAACAGGCCCAAAAATGGGTGAGTGCCTAGATTTGCACAAATCCCACATGGGTGGTTCCCTTAGTTAGTGAGGTGTAGCACAATTGGGTGGTCACCCAATTTACACAAATCCATGTGGGTGGTCGCCCTAATTTGGCTTGAAGATGATGAGGAGGTCGCCCAAGTTCGCACAAATCCACATGAGTGGTCGCCCTAATTTTACTTGAAGATGATGAGAAGTTCGTCCAAGTTTGCACAAACCCACATGGTGGTCACCTTAGTAAGTGAGGTCCTCATGGTGGTTGGTCTTCATGGTTGGTGGTCCCCCAATCTTGCAACAAGCGCAACAAATTAGTGTCGCCGACAATGGAAGTTTTATGTGATATTGCTTGCCTAAAACTTGGCGTCACCGTTGTTGTGCTATTGTCAAAACAATGTGTCGCCCATTCTTTGCTTTACACTAAATTAACTTATTGACTTCCTAAAAAAAGGGCATCGCCCTTTTTGCATAGATGTAGTTGGATCTTCGTAGAATTATGGCGTCGCCCATGCCACTTTGCAAGTGTATAGATGGAGCGTTCAACTTCCATACTTTTCGCTAAGTTAAAAGTCAAAGTGGTATCTTATTGAATAAAGATTGAAGTTTTTTCAAAGAGGTTCAGATCGGCGCAAGGGTGAGCAAATGGCTAGAGCCCACCTATGAGTACATTTTCTTCCACATACTTGTAGGGTTAAGGATTACCTTAGTTGGGTGTCTTGAATCCATGGTTTCCCAATGCCTTTGCTTCAAAAGTCTTGGTCATGCCTAGATTTTTGATTTCAATTGCTCATGCCAATATCGTGACTTGTTACCTGTTTACCTCTTCTTGATGTTGAGCTTACCTCTTCTTCATGTTGAGTTCTCCAACCCAACGGTGTGGCCTAGGGAGTGCCTCCAAGCCACAAAGGTGAGGATTTCCTAGGATGGCCCAAGACCCTCCCCAAGGTCCCAAGATTTTCTTTGAAAATGTGTAGAACCCAAGAGATGTGTAGAGGGATTGGTCCCTAGAAAAGGAACAAAGCATCTTCCACCTCCTCTACAACAACGAGATGTGGACAATTCGTAAAAAGTTGTATAAAGATGGTTTGGAGGCATTTAGACTACACTGTTATATGGAGAACTCGTGAAATGTAGGACTAGTGAAATATAACCCTGTAGGAATACTTGTTTGTTTAAATAACAAATTTTGACACTAAATTTATTTTCTTTTTTAGTTGTGCCATTCTTTACAAGGATCTATTGTTGGCTTCTTGGCCACTAACCTATGGACCTACCTTGCTCTCCACGTTGGTTTCTTGAACCTGGTTCTCACCCATGCAAGGTATCTTGGATCCTCGAATCTAATGCTTGCCTTGGAACATTCCTTTTGAGAGCTTTCCAATGATATCTTACACATCTAAATGTGACCTATGGATTGGGAGATACACTCTAATATTTGATGGGATCATCTTTAAGAGTGACATGCATGCCTTCCATCCACCTTGCCCAAGCCTACTTCCTAGGTATTGAAACCATGACCTACCAGCTAGGAGTATGATGGGCTAACCACTTGCACAAAAGGCCATGGTTGAGGATTACTTCCTAATCGTGGTTCAACCATCTATTGCATGTCATTGCACCATCTATTGCCTATCATTCTTCAATCTAACAAAAATCTCAAAACTTATTTCTAGAACATCCACAAGAATATTATAAATTCAAGGTCGAAAAAGCAAAAGAGTTCTTGAGTTTTGTGATAGATAACATGAGCCATAACACTCGACTTTTCCACCACAACTTTGAATACTTATAGTTTGATCATTGATTATGAATTCAGTCATATCTCTTCATTTTAGATAAGTTTGAGCTTCGTCTTAATTATTGAGGATGAAAAATCTTTCAAAGGGG